>JAGXOD010000618.1:0-11220 GCA_020368025.1 Brachyhypopomus occidentalis | reverse complement strand
CAGGCTGCATGAAATAATGTGGACAAGTGAATATAGCATTAGAACAGGACGAAGATGAGAAACATGAGGTGCTGGTTTAAATCTTAACTACAGCGTTGAGTTGTAGACAAGTAACTTACCTGGATTATTCAATTCCTGCAATGTCTGCTTTAGGTAAGAAACCAGAACACCTGCCAGTGCTGGTTTGTTGTTCTCTGGTATGTCAGCCGAAACAAGGTTCAGTCCTTGAACACTGAAAGGAAGTAAAAAGATCTGGCTTTAAAATTTCATAACAGGTTCAGAGACTCCAAATGGCAAAGGAATAAGAACTTGGTCCTGGACCCAGTCACAACATCTTTAGGGAGGGAGGAGTGGATTGACACTCATGCTTCCCAGCAGAAATTCACCGGAAAATTTTTACGTTACAATCAGATGTCATCAACTTACAAACCATGAAGTCAATATTGTTATACTACAGATAATGATTGAGTAATGTGGGCATCCATCATTTCTGTATAGGAAACATTCATTCTATCAAATGATACGTTTAGCTTTGACAAAAAACTGCGCATCAAAATCTATCATGAATTAAGTGGTGTACTAAGTTTTTGTAATGTAATGGACTTTTGTAAGTAACTCCGACAAGATGTTATACTATGTACAGATTTAAAATCACTTACATTTCTGCAAAGTTGATGCATGAAATGTTTGATGTTGCAATAGTGAGCATCTCAGGAGTGATACTGGCAAGGATTGGCTTGAGATTTACAGTGAACCATGCAGTCCAGTTGGAGGTATCAAACTCTGCAAAGTGCACGCTGATGATCCTGAAGGTTGCATTCATCATAAAGTCTCTCACAGGAGATGAGATGTTAACAGCCTGCAGAGAGAAACAAAGCCCAGATGTGGAAAAGGGACTTTAAGAAAGTGGTTTTCCAACTGATCAATGTCATAGCAAGCTTGATTTATTCTATAGCATAGAGACAAGGAAAGAATGTCAGTTACCCCTTGAGATGTGAGAGCTGTGAGAAACTCATTCACATTGGTGAAAGCATCGCCTGTCTCGAGTCGACTGAAGACTAGGGTTATCTCACTTATGCTGTTCAGTGCTCCAGAACTGAGAGTGAATTCAGCTACTTGGCTGGGGCTCAGAGCGTCCAGTGACCCAAACTGCAATAATACATAAATCAAGCATTTTTTTCCATTTTGTCCATTGAATGTTAAAGACAAATTAATTTTGCAGTGAGTATGTAGTGTTACTTACGCTGGAAAAATTAGCATTTAGTTTCTGCAGCTGTATTAAAGTCGCATGTGCGCTGAAACTTCCAAAGTTCTTTGCAAGCCACTTACTTGTGCCACTCATGTTTGCCACACACCTAGGATCTGACATTGTTACAGGACAATGTCAATTTAATCAATTAATTTTTATTTAATTTCCTGTCATCAATCCATCATCTTGTTTTTCATTATGACCACAATAATGTGATATAGTTTAAAGACATGACATAGAAAATATCGTCTTAAGTAACATGATTTAATTACCTGGCAGGTCATTTCTTGACAGGAAGGGATAAATAAAATCAGTAACAATGGCCAATTTTTGTTCATCCTCCATGAACAATTCCTGCCCACTCAGAGAGTCCACCCTACATGAAAAGACACACATGTGGATTTTCTATCTTTACATTCGATGTGACAAACAGCACATGTGTTGCACTGAAATTCAGTCTCCATGCTTACACAATTTGGTATGTCTGACAGCTGAAGTTCTTGGAACTTAGACTGGACAGAAATTCATTGGACACTGATGGCAGAAATGGTCTGAGCCTTATATGGAACCATGTGGAGATGAAGGCAGCGTCCATCAGCTGTGTCGCATTAAAGTTGTTAACCATCACTTCTCCAAGGGCATCAAGGGCATCAGGGGCTGCTTGAGTGATGTTGAGTGTCTACATAAAAAAAACAGATGTATATTGCACAGAAATTAAGAAATGTGTATTTGTAACAGCACTGCTACTGAACTTTCTGTACCATGTTGGAGAATAAATCCAGAGCGCCATCAAGGGATGCAGCAAATGTCTGGAAAAAAAGGCCCCAAATATCTTTGGAGTAGACCGCCGTGCCTGACAGCTTGCATGCAAGCAGGGTGGCCAGGTCATCAGAGGAGAGATTAATGGCCTGGAATGAGGAACAAGGATGAAAACAGTTACTCCTCGTTAATTAATTAACACTCTTCAGTATGACATGTTTCTAAATAAATCTGATTGATTTACTTACAGATGAACACACATAGTCACAGATGCTGAAGTTACACAGCACGCCAGATATGTTTCCAGATGAGAACAGAGTCTCCAGTAGATGGCTGTAAAATGGTAATTAAATACTACATTAAATATCAATTAATTAACAAATAATTAATGAGAATAAGACTAACCTTATTACATCATTATTATGAACATAATAACATTATTAACATTATTATTAACATTATTATTATGTCACAATTATTAACATAATATTAACAGTCCTGTCCTTGTCTGAAACCACTGTTATGCATGCCTGTGGCATCTCACTAAAATAATGACCATAATACTCATTTGTTATACAGGACTACACATCAGCCATGAAGTCCTGTGACCGTCATGGGAGGCAGTATGGTATGCGTTTCCAAAATTCCTCTTAATCAGTATTTTATGCATAAAACTCATTACTGACTATTGTTTTATCATTATATGGCTGATCTATATAATAATGAACTGGAGACCCTGGTACATGGTGGACTCTGAAAACAGATCCTTTGTTAACTGATGGGAGGCTGAGTACTGTATATTGTGGTGTTGTGTTCATAGCGCTCCAGTTGGTAAATAGGGAGCGGAGCATTCGTGTCACCCAGAATGCTCCTGGGTTCCAACTTGGTCACCGTTATGGTGATTGCTGGCTGGGTGTAAGGAGTCGGTGTGTTTTAGCTGTAAAGGAGTTTTTTGTCTTCCTTCATATTGTTGTTCTGTTTACAACACCTGGTATCGTGGTGTGTCAATAAGTGGTTAAAATGAACAATTTCCCTACCTCTAGCTTCTTCACTTTAGAGTGAGTTTAAAGGAATTTAATCTGTATGCAGACCAGAAGCTACAGAGGGTAGAAGAGTTAAAGATGTTCGGACTGCGACCTGAAGTGTGCTTTGAGTTTTGGCCCCCCCGTGCAATTGAGTTTGAAACCCCTGGTCTATATAATAATGAACTGGAAATCCAGGTACATAGTGGGTCAAAATAATAATGAACTGGAGACCCAGGTGCATGGTAAGTTTATATAGTAATGAACTGGAGACCCTGGTATACGGTGGGTCTATATAGAGTCATTCAAATCGTGATGCACTTTTGGTAAAAATAGGGGAAGAGAATATTGAACATAACTCTTTCAAAACAGTTCAAACCCATTCACAGTTTTGCAGATCCTTTACACACTAGAGTCAGCCCCTGATTTTGGTGATTGCACCAGTAGGGGGCAATATAACATTAGGTTAACATATACATTTGGAGTTATGATAAGGATGAGAATGATTTTCAATGTGTGAATGTGTAATGATTGTGAAGTGTGCTAACCATGTCTGTAGCCTAGGAGTTCAGAGTTTGAAAAGTACACCAAGATTAAAGGTGATTAATGCAGATTAAACCCTTTTGCTCCTAATTGCTCCTAAGACTAACCCTACCCCACACACATCACACGAATCACACACATAATACAACTCAAACATCACACACATCATGGACAGTACTTGGTATAGAAAGGAGACTACACACCTGCTGTTCACAGCGCATGACTGTGTAGCTGGGTTGGAGGAAAATTATTAAAGGTGAAATTAATGGAGTTGTTTTCAATATTAGCGCAACATAGTGGAAACATATTACTCAGTATTAGTACACCAGAGATAAGAATCATGTTTCAACTTCAGTAACACCTGTTTGTAGGACACAGATATAGGAAAGACAACTAAACTTCTAAACTTTATAAATGTTCAGTAGCATATATGAAGATTAACAGGAGATATATGCTATAACAGTGAGCTATGTCACTAACGTTTACTATAATCTAAAATTAATATTGAAATAATAATTAAATAATCTTTCCAGAATAACTATTGTGTAGCATTTCCTGCATTTTCTGTTTAGAGTGAGAAGTAATGAATATCTGTGACTTTAGAGGGTTAATTAACAAATTACACTGATTTCCCACACAAAAATCAAACAAAAGTAATTCTGGTATCACTAGACTGGTTTTACATGTGTTTTTCTTACCATTGCCTTGATCTGGATTGCACTGAAAGAAAATCAACAGTTTTATTAATATATATATATATATATATATATATATATATATATATATATATATATATATATATATATATATATATATATATATATATATATATAGTACAGCTGTGTTCAAAATTATTCAATCCCCAATGCAGTAAAGTGTTTTAGCAAGTTTGACATTTACATCCTTCAGATATGAAACATCGTTTGACACAAGTTTCCTGCACAAGATTCCTTCCTCATGGGCAAAGGCCTCTAGTTCATCAACATTCTTGGACTTGCTGCCTTCTTTAAGTCCCACCAGTGAAACCCCTACACCTTCTTCTGCAAACATGCCAAGGTAAAATTGGAGGTATGCTTAGGATCGGCTCATTGTCCTTTTGGAAGGTTCAACTTCTCCCAAGTTTCAGCTTTGTCACTGACTGCATGAGATTTCCACCAAAGAGGTGGAACATCATCTCGCAGCATGTCGTTTCAGGTCCTGGACAGCAGTCGTCAACACCATCCTCTTTCTGCCAAGTGTTTCCACTGTTAAGTTTACGTGTTTAACTTGCGAATTATGCTTCCAGTTGTGTCTCTTGAAATGTTTAATGTCATTGCAATCTTTTTATATACATACCCTTGCTTATGAAGTGAAATGACCTCCTCTCTTGACTCCTATGACCATTCCCTGGACTTCACCATGTTGCAAAGACACCATTAACTGTCTAGAAGGAGCTGAGTGTCTCAGTCCTTATAAATCTGCTTAATTGCTCGTTATGATTTGGCAACAAGTATTTTCAACACCTGATTGAAAACACCTGATTGATTGTTCTTGAGAGTGGGGTTGAATAATTTAATAATGAGAAATTTGTATATTAGAAAAATTTGTTGGTATATTAGAAAAAAATATTGTTGTAATTTAAGTTGCATTTGTCTATTATACAAGTCCTTATTTGATCTTATTGTGAACAAGATTAAATATATATTGTCACGGCAGGCCGGTCCCAGGGCTCAGGGGAGACACCCATATGACATCAATCACGTCACTCAACTACGCCCTCACTTCCACGTTCGCAGTCACCACCTGTCCCGCCAACATCCCTATTTAGCCCTGCAGGTCCCGCCATTCAGTGCTGTGTATTCCTTGCACCACGACAGAGAGACATGCAACTCTACAGCCTGTGTTTGCACTCTTTCTGTGCCCTAGACGTTATTGTAGCACCTGGTGCACCTTCCTTATTTGTGCCAGTTGGGAGCTGTTTTATGTTTGCTTGCCGCAATGGACATTAAAACCTTTCCAGCTCCAACCAGACCTTCTGCTGCTTCCTCAACGTCACACACACACACACATTATATATATATATATCCATCCATCTATTTTCTTCTGCTTATCCGGGTCCAGGTCGCGGGGGCAGTAGCCTAAGCAAAGAGGCCCAGGTTTCCCTCTCCCCAGCCATCTCTTCCAGCTCTTCTGGGGGGATACCAAGGCGTTCCCAGGACAGCCGAGAGATATAATCCCCGGGGCCTCCTCCCAGTTGGACATGCCCAGAGCGCCTCCCTAGGCAGGCGCCCAGGTGGCATCCGAACCAGATGCCCGAACCACCTCAGCTGGCTCCTCTCTACGTGGAAGAGCAGCGACTCTACTCCGAGTCCCTCCCGGATGACTCTGTACCTTATCTCTATGGGAGAGCCCAGACACCCTGCGGAGAAAACTCATTTCAGCCGCTTGTATTCGCCATCTCATTCTTTTTTCGGCCAACGTAAAAGCTTGTGACCATAGGTAAGAGTCGAACGTAGATTGACCAGTAAATTGAGAGCTTTGCCTTTTGGCTCAGCTCTCTCTTCACCAGAACGGTCCGGTACAGCGACCGCAATACTCCAGCCACAGCACCGATCCGCCTGTCAATCTCTCGCATATATATATATATGCCACACTACATTGCCAAAAGTATTCCAACTTCGATGGCCACATCTCAGCCATGAAATGGTAGGCCAAGTAAACTGACGGAGCAGGTCAGCGGATGCTGAAGCGCATAGTGCGAAGATGTCGCCAACTTTCTGCAGAGTCAATCGCTACAGACATCCAAACTTCATGCGGCCTTCACATTAGCTCAAGAACAGTGCGCAGAGAGCTTCATGGAATGGAGCAGCAGCATCCAAGCAATACATCACCAGGTGCAATGCAAAGCGCCAGATGCAGTGGTGCAAAGCACGCCGCCCCTGGACTCTAGAGCAGTGGAGGCACCTTCTCTGGAGTGACAATATGATGGACAAGTCTGGGTTTGGCGGTTGCCAGGAGAACGGTACTTGTCTGACTGCATTGCTCCAAGTGTAAAGTTTGGTGTAGGGGGGATTAAGGTGTGGGGTTGTTTTTTAGGAGCTTTTCCAGTGAAAAGAACTCTGAATGCTTCAGCATACATTTTGGACAATTCCATTCTCCCAACTTTCTGGGAACAGTTTGTAGCTGGCCCCTTCCTTTTCCAAATATGACTGTGCACCAGTGCACAAAGCAAGGTCACATGTGCACATGGATGGCAGAGTCTGGTGTGGATGAACTTGACTGGCCTGCACAGAGTCCTGACCTCAACCCAATAGAACACCTTTGGGATGAATTAGAGCGGAGACTGAGAGCCAGGCCTTCTCATCCAACATCAGTATGTGACCTCACAAATGCGCTTCTGGAAGAATGGTCAAAAATCCCCATAAACACACTACTAAACCTCGTAGACAGCCTTCCGAGAAGAGTTGAAGCTGTTCTAGCTGCAAAGGGTGGACCAACGTCATATTGAACCGTATGATTCAATGGGATGTCACTTAAGGCTTGAGTCAAGGAAGGTGAGCGAATATGGTCTCGGCATCCCGCCTACCCCTCGCACCCCTATGCATATTGTAACGGCCTCCGCCCCGGTTTCTGTGTCATCTGTCTAGTCCCGCCCTGTTTCCATGGTTACGCTTCTGTTAGTCATGCCCTGTCTTGATTCGTTTCCAGCTGTGTCTCGTTCTAGTGGTTGTATTTATATTCCCTGCGTTTCCCTTGTCTCTTGTCGCTTACTGATGATGTCATGGTTGTTCGTCAGGTTGTATTCTCTGTTATATGGTTCCTATGTTTCTGTTGCGCTGTTCATTGGTTTTCGTGAGTACCTTGGTTTTCGTGATACGCATTATGTTTCTTGTTAGAGTTCTGCCTGTCTGTCTAGTTTGTAGCTGTTAGTTCAGTAGTCTTATATGTTGTGTAGTTATCCTGTACGTTCACGTGTCTCGTTTGTTTTATGATATTGTTTCCTTGTTTCGTGTGAGTCTCCCATTTATTGTTAAATAAACACACGTTCTCCTGCGACTGCGTCCCGCCCCCTCAGTCTAACCGTGACACATACATATATACTGTGTGTGTGTGTATATACATATATCCTATATGTATGTTGTTTCACAAATGAAACAAAGTGACCACGAAATCTTTACATTGCGAAGACAACAACAAACATTTTTGTGATTTTCACCACACGTGTTTCCCACATTCACAGAGAGACAGTCTTACCAGTGTACTGTTTAACGCACAACAGCATCCTGGAACAAAAGGAACATACATGTTGTTATTAACATTCATAACAATGCAGCATAATAACTCAGAATAACAATTAAATATACCCATTCAGCATAACAATTCATCCATTATCTTTACTGCTTAATCCCGCTAGTCTGGTCACTAGCTGGGGTTGGGAGGTGGGGGGGGGGGGGGGGGGGGGAGACATGGGCAGGACGCCATGGTCCACCACATGGCCAACAAACACGCACGCACACACTGTGGGAGGAAACCGGAGCTCCCAGAGAAAACAGGGAGAACATGCAAACTCCACACAGAGCGGACCGGACCGAGAATCAAATCCAGACCACCTTGCTGTTAGGCGACAGTACTAATCACACCACCCAGTATAACAAGTCGATATACCAATTCAATATACCTATTCAGTATAACTCAATATACCAGTTCAATATACCAGTTCAATTCAATATACCAGTTCAATATACTAGTCTATCATGGTTTGCCCCTACCCCACCTGTCAATCATGTATGTTTTGTTTATGTAGCCATGTGCGTGTTCTAGTCCCTCCTCGTGTTTTGTAACACGGCCCCCTCGTTTCAGGTTTTTTGTTCTGTTCTGTCTGGTATTTTAACCCCTTGTTGTGTCTGGTCTGTGCCGATCATTGTTTCCTCTTACAAGCCCGTGTGATATCGTGTTTTATTATATATTCAGTGTGTATGCATGCTGGATATGTTTCATGTACAGCCTATTTGACACCCCCCCTTGGTTTACACGGCAGAAACTACAGAGAGGAAGCCACTAGCCCCCCTTCGTCCGTGTAGGACATGGAGGAACCTGAATACGACGAGGGGGAAGAGGTCAGCCCACCACCATCGGAGTGAAACTGTGAAGTATCAGGGCGCCTAGGACGATTGAGTGTGTGTGTGTTGGGTGGTATGTCACGGTACAGCCCCTGGCCCCTCTTTTTTGGCATGTGTAGATGTAGTCTGCATCTATATATGTACTTCCTGTGGGTGTGGTTGTTTGTCATCACTTTGGTCTTATTTAGTTTATCTATATAATGTGCGTTTAGGCAATGTCCCGTGCTCATCTTTATCTGAGTCTACACATTTATGTGTGTTTCATGTTCTTTGTGCACTATCAGCGCTATTTAAAACTATTAAAACATCTACGTATTCTACTCGTCTCTGCATCCTGTCTTCCTCGCACGTTACAATACCAATTCAATATACCAGTTCAGTTTCCATTTTCCAGTGTGTTGTGTTGAGGGTTTCTGGTATCTTACCTGTCCAGAGAACAGAAAGGACGAGTGCACTGAAGGTCAGTTTTCCTCTCATTGTTGTTTCAGCACATGCTCATTATTATATAAACCTGAAGGAAACAGAACAATATTCAATAAGCCTTAATGACATGAAGAAACATTACATGAAGAAAGCCTTAATAACATGAAGAAACCCTAATAAATAACATGAAGAAACCCTAACATGATAGTAACATTGCATTTTGCATTTGGTTGGTATCAACGCTGCTGTAACTCATGGGAGGTTGAGGCTGAGACCCATGTGTGGTTTATTACAAAAGCAATAAAGACCACAACAGTGAAGAAAACATCAAGCACAGATAAACTGACCAAGACTAAAGACAACAACCAAATTATACTGCAACTACAGACACATCAATGAACATGTCACGATCCGCCCTGCTCCCCTTGTCATTTCGTGTCTGTTTGTTTTGTTAGCCATGTGCTTCCTAGTCCCGCCCGGTGTTGTGTATTCCCTGCCCCTCGTTATCGTATTCAGGTGTCTTGTATTAGTCCTGTTCTATTTAAACCCTGTGTTGTGTCTGGAATGTGGCCGGTTATTTTGTGCTTTCATTTGAATGGTATTCTGTCTCCGTGTTCCGGTCGTGGTTCAGCCCTGTGTGTATTTCATGTTCTAGTCTTTTTGGTTCTGTCTTGTTAGTTAGTTCTTGTTAATCATGTCTCTGCGTGTAGGTCGTGTTTCTATGTCGGACAGCCTTGAAGATTTGACCCGTGCCTGTTTATTCGACCCTGAGTTTGGATTGCCCTTTTATAATAAATCTCGCTTCTCTAAGCATTTGTGTCCGCCTCACAAATCTCCACCGCTCCCGGCGTTACATAATAACCGGCCATACAAGGACACAGCGAGAGAGCGAGACTCTGGTAAGTTCGCTGTAATGAGATGTTGGCTGCTTCCGTGCAGCCCGAATCTCCGATATTACAGCGCAAACTAACCAGAGACAGGAATTCCCCTGGCGTTGTGGGAACAAGGGGATCTCGTCGCTCCAGGAAGAAGGTAACACTACTTCAAATTCTAACTGGTTTTCGCGACGAGACCCTGGTAACGCTGCGAATCAGCCCGTCTTGATAAACACTACAGGGAGGAGCGACCTGTAGTGCAAGACGTGGCTGAAAGGGAGGAATATGCAGACGAGCATTTGCTCAGCCCTCGGTTGGCTTTCAAAAGCCACTGCGAGCTCCCGATACCTCGTGTGAGGAGGAGCCGTCGCAGAGAAAGCAACCGAGAGGCAGCTGTGTCTGTGTGTTCTCCCAGGCTCGTTCAAGCTCCAGTGGGGAAAGCCACGCCCCCTGAGTCGAGCCCTGCTGCCGCAGCGCCCCCAATGGTCATCCCCGGTACGGCAGCTACCCCAAAGAAATTTTTGGGGGGGAGTAGTGGCCGAACTCGAGTACCGAAGGCCCAGGAGAGGCCAGCTCGAGTGCCGGAGGCCCAGGAGAGGCCAGCTCGAGTGCCGGAGGCCCAGGAGAGGCCAGCTCTAGCGCCGGAGGCCCAGGAGAGGCCAGCTCTAGCGCCGGAGGCCCAGGAGAGGCCAGCCCGAGCGCCGGAGGCCCAGGAGAGGCCAGCCCGAGCGCCGGAGGCCCAGGAGAGGCCAGCTATAGTGCCGGAGGCCCAGGAGAGGCCGACTATAGCGCCGGAGGCCCAGGAGTCACCACCACCTGTCACTGCAATCCAGACGGGGTCACCCTCGCCACCAGTTCCCGCGACCCAGACGGGGTCACCCTCGCCGCCTGTTCCCGCGACCCAGACGGGGTCACCGTCGCCGCCTGTTCCCGCGACCCAGACGGGGTCACCTTCACCGCCTGTTCCCGCGACCCAGAAGGGGTCACCTTCACCGCCTGTTCCCGCGACCCAGAAGGGGTCACCTTCACCACCTGTTCCCGTGACTCGGGAGGAGCCGTCGCCGCAGCTGACGGTCGCCGCAGCTGACGGTCGCCGCCGCGCCTCCGGTTGATCCGGATCCACCGCCGCCAGAAGTCCCCGCAGCGCCACCTGGGGACCTGGGACTGCCTGCTTGCTGCTATGGTGTCTGTTTCTGTTCCTGTGTCTGTTCCTGTGTCAGTCCCATTTTTGCCTGCCCCTATGCCTGTTC
>JAGXOD010000617.1:0-10406 GCA_020368025.1 Brachyhypopomus occidentalis | reverse complement strand
TCCATGTCAATGAGTTCTTGCCTCAAGTGGAGGAGGAAGTATCTAGGGATCATGTTCTCTAAACCTTTTATTTTAAATATACTAATATCATTGTACTTGTTTAGTTTATTAAACCTCCTCCGGCACAGCGGCAGTTGTCCTGTTGTTGCATTGTGTGCATCCCTCAGGTGGGGCAAAGTGGGGCTCACGGGTGGGAGGAATTTTGGAACTGCAACTAGGGACGTCGGAATCCCAAGACATTGGCACACACACGCCCCTACACACACCATGAATATGGACTCCACATGGTTTTTGCAGGTGAGCACTAATTTCCCCTTTTCTTCACTGTGGACAAAGACAACACTGAGTTTAATGGGGACTATGTAGCACATTTACTCCTGTACAGCACCATTGAACACACCAGCAGATATTGTACAATGTAGACTGGATGAACTAGTTTAATCTCTTAGTCCAGTGTTCCTCATTCCCAGTGAGGGTTGAACTGGTTTCATTTCCTAAACCAGTATTCACTACAGAGTTGTGTTAAGCGTGATGCATGGACTCAGTGATCACTTTAACTACAGTGATCACTTTATTAACAACATTCTCTACATCATCATTAGCTGAACTCAGAAGAACACTCACATTCCTACATCATCATTACCTGAGCTCAGTACAACACTCACATTCCTACATCATTATTACCTGAGCACATTAGGAATGTCTCCCTCTCTGAAGTTACATGGAGGGTCCAGGAATGTGCATCATAGGTGGCCTGGACCTGTGGGTTTATATATATAGAGAGGAGCAGAACAGAAAGGAGGGCGGCATGGTGGTGTGGTGGTTAGCACTGTCGCCTCACAGCAAGGCGGTCTGCATTCGATTCTCGGTCTGGGCTGCTCTGTGTGGAGTTTGCATGTTCTCCCTGTGCCTGCGTGGGTTTTCTCCGGGTACTCCGGTTTCCTCCCACAGTCCAAAGACATGCATATTAGGTTGATTGGTTACTCTAGACTCTAGATTGCCCGTAGGTGTGAGTGTGTGTGCGTGTTGGCCATGTGGTGGACTGGCGAACTGCCCATGGTGTACCCTGCCTTCGCCCGGAGATGCTGGGATTGGCTCCAGCCCCCCCGTGACCCTGACTAGTGGGAATAAGCGGTACGGATAATGAATGAATGCATGAGAACAGAAAGGAGATACAGGAGCAGTTGGGTGTATCAGGGAGTGGCTGAGGGTGTGAGTGGGCGTGTCTTAGGGTGTGTGTGGGCAGCTCCCTTGAGCCGCTGGGTCGGCTCACCGTGACTGAGGGAACTGAGTCCTCGATAATCCATGCATGGCCTCAAACAATTGTTCTTTTGTTTTTTATGTAAAAGACCCTGGCTGAGTTTGGTGAGGTGGAGGGCTGGATGTAACTCTGTGCTAAAGGCTCCCTTATGTTTTTATGTCATCTGATGTTTCATCTTTTGAGGTTTGTGTAGCCCTAACACAACTCCCAGATTTCTCAAGAAAACATTGAACTATGTTTAGTCTGTATTCTGCTTTTCTGTCTCTTGTACTGTCCATCATGTAGGTCTCCAGTGCTCCTTCCTGGAGTAAAGACTACGGACAGCTGTGCAACCTGAACTTCACCCAGGCTCCCAGGACAAGGGGACTACTGCAGTTTGTGGATCAGAACAGAATAATAAACCTTGACAAAATCAATACATTTTTTTATTACTGACCCCAAACATACATAAAAACCAAAAAAAGAAATTCCATTGCTTTATTCTTTGCGTGGACACTAAAGGATTAATTCAAGCATTTAAAAGATTTAGCCGATGCAGAATAATAGCTTAAAATAACACACACATATATATGCACTTAATAAATGCATGCATTAAGTACTTGCACATGATTAATTGGTTCTTTTTCTAACGATTGTGAGGAATGCAGCCCAAACAAAAATTAATGGGTTGTCTTCGGTTTGGGGGTTGGTAGGCACTGAGGATACACAAACATATGTGGACAAGCACTCAAAAAGGAATGTTTTCATATGTTCCCTTTAAATAATGGCTGCATGCGTGAATGAATGAAATATAAAGTTGCAAAGTTGGCTTGTAAGAAAATATTAAAATAACAACGAAAACGTCTGACCAAATTAGCCTTAAATAAAACGACAATGCATTGTGGGTAATTTAAATCCTTTACTCTGCAACAGGTCATTCTTTTGCCAGCATTTGCCTTTCCCCCCCTTTACGTTGCTAAGTGTGTTTCTGCATATCGTAGTCATGGATAAAAACATGTTTTGACATAAACGTAGATCGCCAAGGTGAAAGAGGCTCCAGGCAACAAAAAGCTCTAAAATCCGTCAGTCGTTTACCGACCCTCAAAGAGACAAAACGCTGTTGCATTTGCTCGGGAAAAAATCAACAAATCAATTTATCCGATTAATATCTTCAACAAATTAATATATCCAATTAATATCTTCAACAAATTAATATATCCAATTAATAACTTAATAACTTAATAACGAATTAATCAGCATTTCGGACTCGACCGTTATGGGATTTTAGGTTATCAGCAGCAGACTATCAGTGCTCCTGTCATCCTCATCATGTTTTGTAAATTGTTAGTAAAATATTTATTATTGTTTTATACATGTTAGTAATGCCATTTTGTGTTTTAATTGCAAAGGAGTCATGGTGTCTTGTATTTTACCTTCGGTTTTACTCATGTAATCATCATTAGTGAGTTATAGGCTGACATGTTTTAGTTTTAATGTATCCAGTTATGTTATCTGAGTGATTCACTATTTTCCTAGCTAGCATTAGTAACCATGCGGTACCTGAATTTAGCAAACTATAATGAGGGAGTTGTGGAGTATTACACTGGAAACACAGCCTAAATACATTAATACAAATAAATAAAATTTAACTTCAAGAGGGGAATCAAAAGAAAGTATAGACAGTTTGCATTGGTGGCTGACTAACTAACTGACTCCCTGGTGGAAATTATCTTCGTTGTTTTTAGATAAACATTTTAAAATGATCAATAACTAGTTTTTAAATAAGTACAAGTGTGCTACAAATGCACAACATGAAATAAAATATAAGTATAAAATATAGCTGGGCAAATTATATTACTGTATTACAAGTGTGCTATACATCAATGCATAATACATATCATATAACTGGGCAAACGGGATTCCTCCGGACACGTTTCAGCGGACACGACGCGGAGAAAGTTTAATTGCTGAGCCAACACAATTTTTTACAAGCTATGGACAGACCTCATTCAAAGGGCAAGACTTTTTTTTTCAAAGAGCTTTTTTTGCCTGCAGCCTCTTTCACCTTGGTGATCTACGTTTATGTCAAAACATGTTTTTATCCATGACTACGATATGCAGAAACACACTTAGCAACATAAAGGGGGGAAAGGCAAATGCTGGCAAAATAATTACCTGTTGCAGAGTAAAGGATTTAAATTACCCACAATGCATTGTCGTTTTATTTAAGGCTAATTTGGTCAGACGTTTTCGTTGTTATTTTAATATTTTCTTACAAGCCAACTTTGCAACTTTATATTTCATTCATTCACGCATGCAGCCATTATTTAAAGGGAACATATGAAAAAGTAACTTTTTGAGTGCTTGTCCACATATGTTTGTGTATCCTCAGTGCCTATCAACCCACAAACCGAATACAACCCAGTAACTTTTGTTTGGGCCGCGTACGTTAGAAAAAGTGGTTAGACGAAAGTTGTATGCAATGTATATAGATACCAGAGAACCAGTTTATAAAGTGCATCGAACATACCAGAGAACGCGTACAGATAAACACGAAAACACTCAAACTCACCCATGCACCCACGACATACTCTCATGCAGAATACATACTCTTTAAACAGCATCACACCATAAAACACAGACACCACAACTATTAACAAGGAACTCAAACCTTATCGCTTAAACAATTATTTTTAATGAGCCTTACACCTCAAACATAACTTCCACCATTACTTTCAACAATGATCCCCGAGGGTATAGTCTATACACACACACTCACGAACACGATGCACAATAAAATGAAATACTAATAAAAATGTGTTTAAATGTGTTTGTATAAAACTGATTTTATGTAAGCATAATTTCATAAGGACTAATTAGAATACCCCTTCAATCTGGAAATATCATTCCATCATCATCATCACAGTTGAGTCACTGTGGCGTCACTCTTAATACAGTATATAAAGCAGCGATTCGGGACAATTGTTACTCAACGTGAACTCGCAGGATTTTGTTTGCTTTTACCTCGACTAGAACATATAATGCCTTTGACAGGGAAGAGTGCTGACATTGTGCCTGATGGAGAAAACAAAGAGACAGCCCAGGCAGAAGCTAAAAAAGAAGGGAGAAATTGTTTTCCATCATCGACAGGTGCACTGTTTCTGCTTCTGCCTTGAAGCCCTTCGTTAAAACTACCAGCAGGGCAAATGTCACTCCGACATCCACTTGGGTAGGGGCAGGTGGCTCCAGACGCACTGTTGGAGCAGCTCCCCCTAGTGTTTGGCCTAAAAGCACAAAGATCGTGCCAGCAGCCTCTCCACCTTCTGAATCTCCACGCATGTGGGATGCCAGGACTCGTCTGCCACCCATCACCAACCTGAATGCCCAGAAGCTCCTCCAGCAGGATGGAGCTCATGAACAGGTTTGCTTGTGGGCTGGGGAGATGGCTCTGTTCTGCTCATTGTGTAATCTTAGTGAAGAATCATTTTAGCAGTCCTGTTAACATTTCTGTTTCTTAGGCTCCTCTGGTTTTGATTGACCTGGAGGATGTTTTGATTGACCCGGAGGATGTTTTGATTGACCTGGAGGTCTCTGCTGTTGTTCCTGCTGTGACCACTGCTCCACTTTTCTCCCGAGGAGCTTCTACCCCTCAGGATGACATGAATGGCGAGATCAGTAGGACACCAGTAACCACTTCAATGGGTGAACATGCCTCAAGATCTGTCACTATTCATCCCAATTCCACACCACATAATTGCCAGACGTGCATCTACCGTGAACGTGCATGGGAGCGTTATATACAGAGCTACAAAGATGCTTTGGAACAGGTATGTGGGGAGGAGCTGGAAAAGTGTGTTGCACTGTTTGTATGGAATGTACTGTATTGAGAAAAATCACATTAGCAACAGTGATAGAATTTGTCTTCAGAAACATCAGAGACATGTCATCTACCGTGAACGTGCATGGAAGCGTTATTTCCAAAGCTACAAAGATGCTGTGGAACAGGTATGTGGGGAGGAGCTGGAAAAGTGTGTTCCACTGTTTGTATGGAATGTACTGTATTGTGAAAAATCACATTAGCAACAGTGATAGAATTTGTCTTCAGATCCATCAGAGACATGTCACTGATCTGAAACATCAGGAAAGTAGTGGAAAAAGGAAAACTGAAGAGAGGGATGGAGAGGAGGAAAAGAACAGTGAGGTTCAGGGAATGAAACATACAAAAAAGAACAAGTGGTGGAGGAGGTGAGCTTTAGATATGAACTATTACATGAGGCAGTTCTCCCTTTTGAAATCTCCCTTTTTTGAAATCCTAATGACCCGAAGCGAGACTTGAGTAATTTCATTTATGAAACTAGCTGTGTTTTCAGCCATTAAGATGTGATGTGCAGTCGCCTTCCGTTACAAACTGCATTTGTTCTGCATTGTTACAGGCTCCTATGTTTCCTACCTTGCGTTGGTGCTAAATATGGAAACAAAGAAAAGTAAAAACCTTGGTAGCACTATGCACTCAACATACCAACATCTGCCCAGGACAGAGACCAGCAGGCTTGACGTATACTTAGCTGTTCACTGATGTCAGCAAAGGAGCCACAGAGTATTCAATTCAATTCAATTCAATTGCAATACAAAGTGCAAAATGTGTTTCTCTTTTCTTCTTTTTTAGATGTGAGTAACGACACTGTGAGTTGATGGCCTACGCAAAGCAAGTTTATTTATATATGGAATAATATAAATAATAAAATAGTAGATTGAGAGAAACAAAATTAAGATATACGAATTAATGCCACATTATTATAAAGGGGCACCGCCCTGAAATTTCATGGAAATATGTTTGGAATATATTTTAACTGGTATAGATGAAAATGATGATATATCAGTCTCTTTACCAAAGGTGAAGCTCAGAGTCTGCGCAGTGACCCAATACCACTGGTTGAAATATATTTGCAACAGTAATTCCCTGAGCCTAAAACAATGTTTAATTGTTTAATGAACAAGTGCAAATTTTATTGATTAATAGATATCAACAATTTAACGTTATAATGCATACGACGCATAAGGTCGAAAACTTGTTTTAGGTTCAGGGAGTTAATCAAGCTATTAATTATTCAGAGGAAGGACAAACCAACTGAAGTTACACTAACTATGAAACAGAAAACTCCACTGACCATTTAAACCAATGTTAACCAACCCAAAAGGTATGATGATTAAAGTAAATGGAAATGGAGGAAAATGCCTTATGTATGAAACTATTAACTGGAAGATACTGGTGTGTCTTACATCTAAAGTTAGATCAAAGCTAGGTCTGAAATGTAAGCAAAGACCTAGCTAAAATGTATGTATCAAGCTACTTTGCTCAGAGAAGCTAATCCTATAGTGAGTATAAATACAAACAAGCAACAAACAAGACTGGCATCAAAGCGGCAAGATGAATGAAGAGTGATGAGATAATACGAGAGTGATGAATAATGAAAAATAATGTCCCTAATTTAAAAATTGCTGTTATTCATTTGACAGAAAGGAGTTTGTGGATGCAAGCAGATTCTCTCAAGCTGGGAACTGCAACACATAAGTTGCAAGCTCCCGGCTTCTCAACTTCCCGAGGCACCAGGGCCCTCTGTCATCCTAAAAGATAGTGCTACCCTTCCCTTGGTGTTACTATCTGAGTTGACAGCAGGATATTACCACATCACTTTGTACATGTGATTGGTGGGTCCCAAGGGACCGAGTTGAAAGACACCATTTTAAGGGGTATTTTGTCCAAATGAACATTCTCCGTGCATAATTTGCTGCTCTCGTTCCATAGCCCGGTGCCTTGGACTTCAACAACCAGCTGTTTGCCCCAGAAGGGATTGTTAGGCAGCTGGGGCAAAGGCAGCAGTGGTGGGTCTGGAGTCAAGCCCAGTGGCGAACAGGGTAAGGGTAAGCACCAGCACCTGCTTGGCCTCCCACTAACCTCTTAAGATGATTACATGTAGATCATTGCCAAACATTACAAACAGTCATCAGTAAGAAAGCCCTGTAATAGGTGACTTGCCTTGGTTCTCATCTGGCTCTCTCCTCTTTGAAGAATCTGGCTGACCCACCACCAGCACCCTCAACTGCTTCTCCGCCCTTCAGCAGTCAGGATCTTTGTCCGCTTCTTCCTCTGTGCACACTGACCGCAGGGTGCCTCATAGGCAAGAGTCAGGAAGTCCTTTTGTTCTTGTTGTAAACCCACTTGCAGGAACTTCAACTGGCTTTGCAGTTCACAGATGACCTATTTATTGCTTTGTCACCACAGTGGATGATGTTGCTGATTTCCAGGAGGTGTCTTCTGTAACACTCTTGGTGTCTATTACACAAATGATAGGCAAGGTGTGCTGTTTAATGTCACCTCTAGTAAGCTCAGCGTAGCGCATAGCCAACATGAGTGCATTATCGATACCACATAAGTGACAGGGTAAAGTGGTCTGGACAACCTTGTAACGCTTTTAGACTGGCAGCACATGGGTGAGAATCTTCCATTTCTACCTATGCGCATGTAAAGATGTCCAACAGACATATTTCTCAGACAGGAGTGACCAGTGCTAATAAGTTCCAAATGTAATTATACCCAGGATGAGGTGTTCCACACACGGAAGTAAACATACATAGACGAACATATAGACGTAGACACAGACATGCCCGGAGGGAGGAGTCTAGGGCTGTATCATGACAGCTGGAAGTATGTTTGTGTTTGTCAGATTTGCCAAAATCTCATATACCTGTAGCAAAAACCAGATCACCTGACTTATTTAATTTCAAGCCCAGACAGTAAGCTCTGCAGTCCTGCAACACCTTTTCTCTCCTCAGTGTGCAGATCCGATTTGAATGAGTGTGTTCAGTGGGATGTCCCTCTGACTCCTGCTGAGACCGCACCAGAGGACAGCACTGGACCTCAGCCCCCATCTTCATCAACAATGGGGAAGATGTTGAAAGTCACCCACCTCTCCCAGAAAGCCCCCAGCATCAGTGCGAGGTTCTGAGGGAGGATCTGGCAGAACAGGGTGAAGAGGATGAAAGTCCTGATTACGATGACTGGACTCCTCTGGACACATCAGCTTACCTCTTTGGCCTTTTGAGAAATTTCTCCATTCAGTTTCCAGCAGCTCCCACTGAGGAAGAGGATGAAGGTGTTAAATATTCATCTCTGGACAGCCTGAACAAAGTCGTAGATCCCATCCACAACTATCTACGAAACCACAGACCAGACGGAAACACACTGGTGAATCCATTCACTACTGAACATCCAGGAGAGGGGCAATCAGCCAGCACCACCTGCAGCAACCTTTGTATGTCACATGCTCTTGAAGAAGAAGATGAAGAAAAGAGAGTCGTTGCTGAAATTCGCAGTGCCCAAGCAAAGTGGCCCAAGAGGCGCCCACGGTCTCCCCATGGCTGTTTGACTACATTGTTCCAGAATACGGCCATGATGGCTTGGAAGGCCGATGCATGGGCTCCCAACTACAAGATGGCAGGGGAGAATCACACACCTGGATGCTATCCAATTTACAATAAGCCACCATCTAGTGATAACTCCAGGACACCTATCCCTCACCTCTCTGTGACAGAGCAGAATGACCAAGCTCAGCACAGTTCCTGGCATGGAAACAGTGTCTGGGCTCCTGATGAGGTCAGAGCTCACAGCTCCAATGATGCTCCTGACGTGGGCCAGAGCTGCAGAAGCCAGACGGAGCAAAGTAGCTCCAGGAAGAGGAGGAGAGAGACAAACTCTCCAAACTCCTCTCATAGCTCAGAGACGGAGAGCAGCCCCAGCAAGACGAGAGAATGAACAGGAATAATTCGTCACTTCGTTTTATTAATAATAACATGGTCGACCTTTTGTAGATGTGGTAAAGAAAAAAAGAAATGTTTATCATAGTTTTTGTTTAATTGTCTGATCTATAAAAAAGTAATAATTGCTATTGAGCTATCGTTGCTAAGGAGCTTAGTTAAGCAGTTTGAGGTCATTCTGTTCCACTAACAAACTATTCCAGCACCAAATCAGTTCAGTTCTTCATAGTACATAGCAGATTTTTTTTTTTAATACAATGTCAAAACAAGCAATTAGACAATAGCATTCACCCTATTTTAAATTATAGTTTTCCGTCTTTTTGTCAGTTGACTATAGATTATCTTGCTCTGTAACGGAAAATGACTATTATCTTTATTTAAAATGCACTCTGTGGTGAATGGATTTAATCACAATGTTCATTCCGTCAAATGTCCACTAGATGGCTGCATTGCGCAAGAAATGGTGAATGGATTTAATCGCAATGTTGATTCTTTCAAACATCTAGATGGGGTGAGAACTTAAGGCATAATACGCTTGTGAGTTAGGAGGCGATTTGATGAAGTTTGAAAAGTTCAACTTCTTCATGATAGCGAAGTAGCAAAAACAAACTTTATACAACGTACCGACGTGAAATCGCGGTGAATCCAACTGTATGTAATTTAAAACATTGCATGAATGTATATCAATTCGCGTACATTAAGGTATAGCTAGCTGTCTATGAAAATATTTTTAATGAACTAATTTCATTTAGTATTTTTTACATAATCATGAAAAAAGTCTTGCCCTTTGAATGAGGTCTGTCCATAGCTTGTAAAAAATTTTTTTTTAAAAAAGCCACTCCCTGATACACCCAACTGCTCCTGTATCTCCTTTCTGTTCTCACGCATTCATTCATTATCCGTACCGCTTATTCCCGCTAGTCAGGGTCACGGGGGGCTGGAGCCAATCCCAGCATCTCCGGGCGAAGGCAGGGTACACCATGGGCAGTTCGCCAGTCCACCACATGGCCAACACGCACACACACTCACACCTACGGGCAATCTAGAGTCTAGAGTAACCAATCAACCTAATATGCATGTCTTTGGACTGTGGGAGGAAACCGGAGTACCCAGAGAAAACCCACGCAGGCACAGGGAGAACATGCAAACTCCACACAGAGCAGCCCAGACCGAGAATCGAATGCAGACCGCCTTGCTGTGAGGCGACAGTGCTAACCACCACACCACCATGCTGCCCTCCTTTCTGTTCTGCTCCTCTCTATATATATAAACCCACAGGTCCAGGCCACCTATGATGCACATTCCTGGACCCTCCATGTAACTTCAGAGAGGGAGACATTCCTAATGTGCT
>JAGXOD010000615.1:0-11782 GCA_020368025.1 Brachyhypopomus occidentalis | reverse complement strand
CTTGCATTAGCTAATGCAGAGAAGCTGGTCCATGCTTTTGTCTCGTCAAGATTGGACTACTGTAATGGTCTTCTAATTGGATACTCTAAACAGTCCATAAAGAAGCTACAACTTGTACAAAATGCTGCAGCTAGAGTCCTAACTAAGGCTAGAAAATTCGATCATATTAGTCCCACTCTCGCGGCATTACATTGGCTTCCGATTAAACATCGAATTGAATTTAAAATTCTTCTCTTAACCTATAAGGCGTTAAATGGTCTTGCCCCACAATATCTGAGTGAACTCATTGCTTACTACAACCCATCTCGCCGTACGCTCCCAAAATGCTGGATTTCTCTTAGTTCCAAAAATTTGTAAGACTACAGCCGGAGGCAGAGCTTTCTCCTTTAAAGCCCCTCAATTATGGAATAGCCTTCCAGCTCCAATCCGAGATTCTGACACAGTTCCAATCTTTAAATCTAGACTTAAGACTCACCTATATAATCAAGCCTTCAGTTAAATATTCCCCTAGTAAGGTGCGGGGCTCAGGGGCCCCCAGAAGTTGAGATTTCTGGTAACCTGAGATGTTGATGCTGTCATCCAGCTGTGTCATGGCATCACTCTAGTTGTGACTGACTTGACTGGAAAGCAATGTCTCAGTGAGCCCCTCATGACTGTGGTCACCTCTGGACCCCTCCCTTTAGTTAAGCTGCTATAGATTAGCCTGCCGGAGCTACATGCTAATCACTGGCACATGAGCTATGTACATTTAAATCAATGGTGGTTAAATTGACATCCTCACACTCAGTCTGTATTGTCCATCTTTTTGCATGCTTCTACCCAAGACGACTGCATGCAAGCACCTACAAGCACCTGGGAGATGGTCTGGCTCGCCGGTGGATGTACTGATGCCGGGGTTGGATGTACCATTGCCGTGGGGGGACGTGCTGATGCTGGCTCCTACCTGAGGTGCACCATCTGCACCGAAGGGACTGTGACTACTTGGCCGGGGAACAAGAACTTTAAGCTATAACTGTAGAACCACCTCTTGTTCACAAAAATACGGACTGGTGCTAACGGGCCGCCCAATGGAGGATGGGTTCCCTTTTGAGTCTTGGTCCTCCCAAGGTTTCTTCCTATTCCCCGCCATCTTAGGGAGTTTTTCCTTGCCACTGTCGCCTTTGGCTTGCTCATTAGGGATCTGGACCCATACAATTTGTAAAGCTGCTTTGAGACAACATGTGTTGTAAAAAGTGCTATATAAATAAAATTGACTTGACTTGACCACCCCTGCCAGTCTGTCTCGAAGAGTGGGAGAAATTAAAGGCAGAGGACAGGGCTGCTGGAGTCGCAGAGTTCTCAGGAGTGATCCAGGTCTCAGTCAAAGCCAGGAAGGGCAGTGAATGATGAGATGCTAAGGCAGAGATGAAATCAGCTTTCCGAAACGGAGATTGGCAATTCGAGAGTCCACCCTTCACCCTGGTCTGAGAATGTGACGACCTTGGGGGATGGATGAGATTCCTTGCATTGTGCTTCTTGCGGTAACGATGGGAACGTCTGACTCTGTGGGTTGAAAGACCCACAGAAATATTATTTCTGTTGGATACTCTCTTGGCCTCCATACAGACTCATTACACAGACAACAGTGTCCATGCTAGTATTTGCACTTACTCCCTGTCACAGATTCCACTGACTCTGCCCATTCCAGCAGTGCCACGCCCACCTCCTCTCTCCTCCGTCGAGGTTGAGTTCACATGAATATTAATGAGACAGCTCATCCCTAGTCCCTCTCCTGCTCAGGGCTTCCTATTTAATGTCCCCTCTTCCATAATCACTTTGTGAAGTTCTGCTACTGTCATGTTGTTCTGAGCTGTTCCTCTGTGTGCTTTGCTGGTATCTGAACTCTTGTGTTCTGCCTGACCCTCAGACAGCTCCTGGTCTCAGCCTTTAGATGACGACCCTGGACTGGTCTAACTTGGAGAACGGACACAATCCCAACATATGAAGTTGCTACGTGCTGGTTTACAAACGGACACCCAACAATCAACTAGCCAATCAACTACCAGAACACAGACTACCGATGCTAAGGCCTTATATATTCTGCACTTTGACACACACACACACACAGCGTTTTTACCCTGTTGTATTTGTACTTGACATTTGCACTGCTGTAGATCACCTGAGCCTTAAGGAGTATTTTATTGTACAACCATCTCTGACTTTCTGTGCACATGACAAACAAAACATGAAACTAGTGTCTCTTAGACAAGGTCACTCAGGTACGTCTGCACATTCTGTCCTGATTCAGCTACACATTCTCTTCTCTACTTTACACAGTGTTGGTGTTGAGTTTTCATGGCTCCTGTGTTAAATTATTTGCAGTATTATCATCTTATTATGGAGTGATGATGACTCAAATCAGAACATGTGTGGACACTCAGGAATTTTCTAGTGCTCTTCCTCTGACTGCTACCCTTGTGTCCTTCAGTGAGACAAACTGCTCCAGGGGAATGAAGTGTAGCAGCCCTGCCTCCCATTTCCCTCCCCAGCATGGAGGACCTGAACAGCACTGAAAGCCCCTCCACTGCACTCAGATAAAAGACTGACTCTACTATTAACCTTATATAAGACTTGGTGAAGCTAAAGGAGGAAATATGTAGCCTGCAGATACAAATGTATTCTAGACACACAACACAGACACTTAATATATAGTGGAAACCACCCCTGCCCCCCACCCCAGATATATGTTGTGACCATGACAACACAGGAAGACCTGAGCCTTTGTGTCTTTCACACATTACTGGGGCAGAGATCATTTCTATCTCTAAGTTTAGCTTATCTGTTCTGTTCCACTTCTTTTACTCTCTCTCTCTCTTTCTGAGTGATAACAACTGACCACTTTGTATAGGTCAGCACACCCATTCTCTGAACAGGTGAAACAATAGCAAAGGAATTACCTTTGACATGCTTAGGAAATCCAGTCATCCAGTCTTCATTCTCACTGTAAATTTGTTTAAGTCTGAATAGCTGTAAGGGATGGATGTTTTTGAGTAGTGCTGTATAAAGGAATGACAGTTCCTAGGTCTAGATTGTGCAAGATTAACCAGAATGTTCAGACTTAACTGAAAGATCTAACTGAAAGGTCTCCTCATTCAAAGATGAGCTGTATCCCATTTATATTCCAGAGCTCGTGAATCTTGGAGCAAGAAATGAACAAATGTGCATTTTGTTCAAAGTATCTCAGATCTAACAATGAGGTTTATATGGGTCCCATTTTGGTTCTCATATATGCAGGACTGGGATAGGGACCTGTTGAAGTCCTCCACCATAGTACCATTGCCCAGAAAATCCTGCATTACCAGTCTCAATGACTCCAGTATCACTAACCCCTGAACTGATGAAGTGCTTTGACAATCTGGTGTGAAGTCACATCATTTCATTCCTACCACCTGGAGCCTGGAGCCATATCAGTTTGCATACAGAACTAATAGCTTTACAGAGGACACTGTAGCCACAGTCCTTCACACTGCACTGACCCATCTAGAACTCAGGTAGCTACATTCAGCTGCTTTTCTGGACTACAGCTCGGCATTTAATACAGTCCTACCTCACTGTATGGTATGTAAACAATTAGTGTAAACCCCACATCTCCACACAGGGGGTTAGGGTAGACCATCACATCTCCACACAGGGGGTAAGGGTAGACCATCACATCTCCCCACAGGGGGTTAGGGTAGACCCTCACATCTCCACACAGGGGGTTATGGTAGACCATCACATCTCCACACAGTGGGGTAGGGTAGACCATCACATCTCCACACAGAGGGTTAGGGTAGACCCCTACATCTCCACACAGAGGGTTAGGGTAGACCATCACATGTCCACACAGGGGGTTAGGGTAGACCATCACATCTCCACACAGAGGGTTAGGGTAGACCATCACATGTCCACACAGGGGGTTAGGGTAGACCATCACATCTCCACACAGAGGGTTAGGGTAGACCATCACATCTCCACACAGGGGGTTAGGGTAGACCATCACATCTCCACACAGGGGTTAGGGTAGACCCTCACATCTCCACACAGGGGGTTATGGTAGACCATCACATCTCCACACAGTGGGGTAGGGTAGACCATCACATCTCCACACAGAGGGTTAGGGTAGACCCCTACATCTCCACACAGGGGGTTAGGGTAGACCATCACATGTCCACACAGGGGGTTAGGGTAGACCATCACATCTCCACACAGAGGGTTAGGGTAGACCATCACATGTCCACACAGGGGGTTAGGGTAGACCATCACATCTCCACACAGAGGGTTAGGGTAGACCATCACATCTCCACACAGAGGGTTAGGGTAGACCATCACATCTCCACACAGGGGGTTAGGGTAGACCATCACATGTCCACACAGGGGGTTAGGGTAGACCATCACATCTCCACAGAGAGGGTTAGGGTAGACCATCACATGTCCACACAGGGGGGGTTAGGGTAGACCATCACATCTCCACACAGAGGGTTAGGGTAGACCATCACATCTCCACACAGAGGGTTAGGGTAGACCATCACATCTCCACACAGGGCGTTAGGGTAGACCATCACATCTCCACACAGGGGGTTAGGGTAGACCATCACATCTCCACACAGGGGGTTAGGGTAGACCATCACATCTCCACATAGAGGGTTATGGTAGACCATCACATCTCCACACAGGGAGTTAGGGTAGACCATCACATCTCCACAGCTCTCAGCCTTAGCACTGGTTCCTCACAGGGCTGTGTGCTGAGCCCCCTGCTCTATAGACTCTATAAAAATGACTGCACCACTACCCACTCCAGCAATGACTTTAAGTTTGGTAATAACACCACTGTGGTGGGACTCATCTCAGAGCATTCTCACCTATTTCCTCTGTGTGCAGGTGCACTGTGGCACACAGAAAAGAGTTTCAGAGGGTGGTCAGGACTGCAGAGAAAATCATCGGTGGCCCTCTCCCCACTCTAGTGGGCTACACAGTTCCCACTGTCTCCAGAGAGCCCAGAACATCACCAAGGACACATCCCACCCCAGTCTCCAGCTGTTCCAACTGCTACCGTCAGGCAGACGGTACAGAGTCATCCAAGCAAATATCACTACATAAGACAAGTTATGTTCACTGTGCAATACATGAATCTCTGCAATTGAGTTAAATTAACAGTTCTTAAATCATTTATTTTTGTTTTATTGCTTGTTTGCACTGTTGTTACTGCACCCAATTCTTGTTGCACATGTTACAATGACAAAACAATTCTAATAATGTCTAAAGTTATTTTTATAGAGTATGGTGATAAGTTGGCCTAAGTGTGTCCTGTACACATCAAAGAGAGAGAGAATTTAAAACAGGAACTACGCCACCTTCTTTCTCTCTCTGTGCTTTAACTGAAACAACACAGGAAGTGTCCTTTTTTTAACACACAGTCGTTCAGTCAGTCATTACTGGACAGTATGGAGCTCGGTCCACTCCCTGTGATGCTCTGTGAGTAAATGTTCTCTTTATGTCTTCATTAGAGTGAGTGGTGCTGTATGAAGTTGGTAAATATCCAGTGTGAGGATCCTGAGTGATGAGGGCCAGTGGGATAGTTGTGTTGTTCCCTCAGAGGGGAGTATCAGAGATCCAGTTCTCTATGGTCAGGTGTCCTGACTGTATCCATGTGTGTTGTGTGAAGGGTTGTGTTTGATGGTCTGGGCTGGAGAGCAGGAGACTGTTGTAAGGTGCTGTTCATGGATGATGGAGATTCTGATTATCCAACATTCAAGGATTCAAGGAGACTTTATTGTCATTCACATCACATGTGTACATGAGGTGGGAACAAAATTAGGTACCCATGGTCCCGGTTTTAACCCCAAAGAGACATAAGAGAATAAAATAAGATAAAATAGAATAGAATAAACTAAAATATACCCTTTTAAAACAAAATATACTTATAAAAAGACACTAAAATGAATATAAATCGATATATATGACACTATAGTAATTTATGAGTCAATGAATGAATGAATAAATCCTGAGGCCTCCTGCCTGAAAAAAGTGGTGTGCTGGGTGGGTGGGGTCCTTCATGATGCAGGTGGCCCTCCGCCTGCATCTGGAGTGTGTGTCCAAAGGGTGGACCCCTACAGTCCTCTGGATCTGCAGAGCTTTCCTCTCTGCAGCAGCAGCTAAATGCCACACACTGATGCTGGAGCATACCACACATCTGTAGAAGGAGATGTCAGGTGTCCGGCCTGAGGAAGCTGAGTCTCAGATGGGGGGAGCCCTGTGCTGAGGGTTAAGGTGGAGGAGATGGCATCCTCTGTGGATCGGCTCCTTCTGTAGGCGTACTGGTGTGGGTCCCCAGTGATGTTGATGGTGACTTTGATGTGGGTCATAACCAGTCTCTCAAAGCATTTTGTGACTATCGGCGTGAGAGCTATTGGCCGGTAGTCATTCAGACCCATCACTGAGGAGCTCTTTGGGACCAGGATGATGGTGGCGGTCTTCAGGCATGTGGGGACAGAGGCTTGGATGAGGGAGGCGTTTAAGATGTCTGCCAGGACCTCCGATAGTTCAGTAGCACAGCCCCTCAGCACACGTCCGGGATGTTGTCCGGGCCAGCCTCTTTCCGGGGGTTGACACCCTTGAGGGACCACCGTACATCTGCAGGGGTCACACTGAAGGGCACTTCTCCGGGTGGTGTGGTGAGTCTGGTGCTGGGGGGTGTGTTAGGATCCTCAAAGCGGGCGTAGAATTTGTTAAGGGCCTCAGGCAGGGAGGGGTCTCTGGGGCACTGTGCATCACAGTGCATCATATATATATATATATATATATATATATATATATATACAAACACATTTTTGTTAAGGAAGAAAGTGTTCCCTTAAATACAAATCAGGCAGCTGACGTTTTTTATGAATGGATAATGCTTTAAAGCACCATTATAGCTGGTAGCTGCAGGTTTCAGGTGATGTGGCTCCTCCACCTGGATGTAGCAGCTGATAGACGTCTGGATGGTGAGGTGTATTTTCTTCTTTAGCAATGCTGTGATGATGAATGAAGAAGTCTCCATCAACACTGTCTTAGTTGTCAATAATAAGTTTATTACAAAAAGAACAGCATCAAATCAAGCACCTAGGTATTGCTTGAGAGAGGTCTCAGGCGAATATGAATTCTCCTCTCCCGAACCTTACATCTGCACAACTATATATACAAGTCATCCATGAAGACCAGTGCCCCTCATATTTGCATAGTATGTCATACATATTGATGAGGAAAGACAAGTATGAGAAAAGAAGCCCCAATGATTTAGACTAACCAGAGACAGGAAAAGGGCCCACCAGACCTTTGACCCCTAGCACAGGTCCCCTTTCAGCTAACTCAGAACATGTGACCCCTGACTTCAGACCTCTTTGTCTTGGTCACTTGTAAGAAGAAAGAGAGAAATGGATTCCAGACGCTCACGGTTCAAACTTAACACTTACAGTTTAAACTTAATCACTATATCAAGTATTACATAAGCTTAGACACCACAATGGCAGAGCTCAAACCGTCTGGATGGTGGAGCTTAAACCGTCTGGATGGTGGAGCTCAAACCGTCTGGATGGTGGAGCTTAAACCGTCTGGATGGTGGAGCTTAAACCGTCTGGAAAAACCGTCTGGATGGTGGAGCTTAAACCGTCTGGATGATGGAGCTTAAACCGGGTGGAGCTCAAACCGTCTGGATGGTGGAGCTTAAACTGTCTGGATGGTGGATGGTGGAGCTTAAACCGTCTTTACCTGCTACAGACCACGTGAATTTGCCGCTCTAACGTGATTCATATAAATACATCACACTTCTTTGAAGAATTTAAAATGATAGTCACGTGCACACAGTACACTATACTGTACTAAATATATGTTGAGGGTGCACGTTTATTGGTGGATATTGTAGCCAATGCAAATTATCTGTTCAGATGCTCTGACCAATCAGCAGACAACGGTCACTCGGCACAAAGGCGAGATGCTATGTTTCAGTTTGTCTCAAGTGTTTTCTTAAAAATAATAATTGTAGTGTTTGTTTTCTCTTTTCCCTTCTTTTGTAGTGCTGATTTCACATGTTCAAGTAAGACCTGCTCAAGGTAATTTCTACCTGACACGGTTTGTCCTGCCCTCACATGTCAATAATGTTTTGTTTATGTAGCCATGGGGTCCTGTCATTCGTACTCCCTCCGTGTGTTTTGCAGTGTCTTGTATTTAAATCCTATGTTTAGTCTTGTTTGTGTCTGGTCATTGTTGTTTTTGCATACAGCCTGTTTTGCTATCATGTTTGTGTTTTCTGTCTGTAGGTGAGTCTCCTCCAGTCTCTCTGATCATCAGTCCCAACAGAACTCAACACTTTAGTGGTGACTCTCTCTCACTGAGATGTGAGGGCCAGAGTGACTCTACTGGATGGAGAGTGATACGATACACACACAGTGGGAGTGTGGTAGATTGTTCATCATTCTGGGGATCAGTTACCGGATCTGCATGCACATTCAGCTTCCTCTCCACATTCCACACTGGAGTGTACTGGTGTCAGTCTGAATCTGGAGGGAGCAGTAATCCTGTCAACATCACAGTACACAGTGAGTCACTGTGTAATATTATGAAATGTAGAAATACAAGTTTGGTATTGTTTGAGTAAATTGTCTCAGCATTTTACATTTGTTGTTACAGAGAGACTCCAGGTGGTTCTGAGTGAGTCTCCACAGAGCTGGCTGACTGAAGGAGTCTCAGTGACTCAAGCCTGTTTATATGACCCGGATGTTGTTATGCCCTTCAATAAATCTCACTCCTCTCAGCCTGCAGCGTTACACTACAGTTTATGCAAGTTTGATTTGTATATAGGATTTAATCAATGTATAATACAATTTTAAGACACCTGCGCAAGAAACACCTAAATTGGAGGAGAGGTTGTGTTTGTGGAGTAAAACAAATTGTGAATGGTGCTGTAAATAAGATGTTTTTGTCAGGGCTGGCTCCAGCGCTACCCCACCTGCCGCCACAGGAGGGGGCTCGCGAGCCAGTTCTAGATCACTCCGCAATCAGCAATGATGACCTGCAGCTGTCTTCCTCCCTATTAAAGGAAGACAGTTGCATAGTCTCATTGCTGAGTTGTTTGTCGCCTAATCCACTCATGCAGTCAGCCTTCTCTTACGCTATTGCAGTCTCTCGGTGTCTTATCACCAACTCTGTCCTCTTCGAGTATTATTACTCCTGCGTTTTTGTCTCTAGTATTTTGTATGGTTATTCCCCATCACATTGAGCCTGCTCCGTGTGTTTCAGTTCTCACGTTTAGCTCCCGTCACGTTGAGATTGCTCCGTGTATTTCAGTTCTCCCATTTATCTCTTTTCTCTAACAGTTTTTTCCTTTTTGGTTTTCTGCTTTTCCCGTGCTATTTTTACGGAGGTCTTAGTTCCCTGTGTTTGTAATTTTTGCTATTGAGTTCACCTCTTTCAAAAACCTTCCTGGACTAATCGCCCTTACAGTTTTGATTCACAAACCCAGAAGCATTTTACTGTTCTGCAAAATAAACAATTATTATTTTATATTTTTCTAAATCCGTCTTTACTATTTCCACTGTTGCCAAGCACATTGGCTAACAACAAATGTAAGATAGTTAATATCAGATATATATGCTGGGTATAAAACTGTAAAGGAGTTTAATGACACATTCACAGCAAAGGGTGTTTTTCCTAATGTTAGATTGTGGTAAGCTTAGGGATACAGCCATACAGAGATTGATATAAAGTTACAATGAGCAGGAGAAGAGGTACCCAGAGCTTAGTGATGGTGATAAGATTTTTTAAGTGAGATTGTGTGTTTGTACTGGGACAACTGAAATTGTGACTTGTCGATAACAAGGTTGCAGTTGTGTATGAATACATTTCCAAGCTCAGGATTTTGTATTTTCTGTGTTCCAGAGAGACTCCAGGCAGTACTGAGTGTGTCTCCACAGAGCTGGCTGACTGAAGGAGTCGCAGTGACTCTAAGCTGTGAGGTCAGAGACTCCTCTACAGGATGGACATTCAGCTGGTACAGAGCTGTTCCCTACAGAGAAGGTGTAACTCCAATAAGAGACATTATTGATTCTGTGTGGTATTATGTAGCGCTCCTCTCAGACAGCAGCAGAGGAGCTGGAGGCTCCTACACTCTCAGTCCTGCTGCTCTTCATCACACAGGAGTTTATGTGTGCAGAGCAGAGAGAGGAGAACCAGCCAATCAGACACAGTACAGCGACCCACAGCTACTGTGGATCACTGGTGAGGAAATACAACAGTAATATGGGATAGACTGTAATGTGAAAGGTCAGATGAAACTAAATACAACTGAGGAGCTATTTATTATATATTTATTAATCTATGTGTTTGTTATAAAGCATAATTAAAATGTAGGTGCTGCTTAAATTTGTGAATGGGGAAATAAAGACAAATATGATAAGTTAAATATCTTAACTAGGTCTCGTTAAAGTGGTATTCTTGAATCAAAGATGGTGTAAAATTGGATGTTATCTTTAAATGTTAAAAGTATTCACTACACTATTGCTACAATAAAACAATAACATAACTGATTTGTATTTTCTGTTTGTAAGGTGAGTCTCCTCCAGTCTTTCAGATCATCAGTCATCATCTCACTCTCCATCCAGTAGAGTCACTCTGTCCCAGTGGTGACTCTCTTTCACTGAGCTGTGAGGGACAGAGTGACTCTACTGGATGGAGAGTGAGAGGATACACACACAGATGGAGTGTGTTAGATTGTTCATCAGACTGGGGATCAGTTACAGGATCTACATGCACCATCAGCTCCCTCTCTACATATCACACTGGAGAGTACTGGTGTCAGTCTGAATCTAGAGGGAGCAGTAATCCTGTCAACATCACAGTACACAGTGAGTCTCCATGTAGTTCATTTACTTATTAAGGAGAAATGGAAATGCATATGAACTAATAGTTTCTAAAACTCAGTTAACAGGAATCCTGTAATATAATTGGTTGATGACCTGAACACAAATGCTTCTGCACTGTTGAGTTTATTTATCTGAGGTGAATCAGCTGTAGTAGAGCAGGTGAAACACTGAACTGTACTGGGATCTTCAGGACACCACTGGTTCACACGCTTGTTACTGTAACACGTTGAGGTAGGCAGCGGTAGGCGTAGGCGTTTCAGACATTTTCTTTATTTATCTTAATCAAAATAACTTAAAGGCTCAGGCGTATAGCAAAAGGAAACATAGGATGAATAGAATAAAGCTCAAGGCGCTGAGGTCTCCCTCTCAGATCTCAGAATAATGTCCAAGCAGCAGGCGTCTTCTCTACAGGAATACCGTAGTCCTTCTTCCACAGGCTCGTCGAATGTGCAGCACTGGACAGCACGACCTGTGGGCTTAAGTACTCCTGAAAGGGGGACAACCAGGTGCTAATATTCAGGTGATAACGAGTGGGAGAGTGGTAGTGTCTGAGGGGGTGTGCGCGTGCGTCGTGAGGGGGTGTGCCTTCTGGTGCTCGTGCGGACAGGTGCCCTCTGGTGGCCACCCTGCCTTCTCACCGTGACAGTTACTGCTCCACAAATCAACCCCTGGTTTTACTTCTAATGCAGACGTTATCAAAGCAGAGTTTTAGAGAGTGATGTGGAAGCAATAAAACAATTACCAAAGTGAAACAGTGTTGGGTATGAGCAGCAGGTGTTTGAGGACTGTGCTGGTAGTTTTCCTGTGCCAACCGCTTTTCACTTATCATGCATTTGTGCGTGTTTATCGCGTGTATATTGCATGTG
>JAGXOD010000614.1:0-11457 GCA_020368025.1 Brachyhypopomus occidentalis | reverse complement strand
AAACATCATCCACTGTAGATGTCATCCATGGTACTGATTTAAATGTACTTACATTACTTCATATTCGGTGCATGTAATATTTGATGTTGCAATTGTGAGCATCTCAGTAGTGATACTGGGGAGGATCGGGATGAGATTTCCAGTGAACCACACGCTCCAGGTGGAGGTGACAAACTCTGCAAACTTGACGCTGATGATACCGAAGGTTTGATTCATCATGAAGTCTCTCACAGACGTTGTAATATTAACAACCTGGATAGAGAAACGACCCCAGAAGTGGCCCAAAGTCATTAAGTAAGTATTTTCCTTTTCATCTCTAATTCAACATCATTGCCTCCGTTATTTATTTCATAGCATCAAGACAAGGCAAAAATGTCACTTACCCCTTGTGATGTGAGAGCTGTGAGAAACTCATCCACATTGGTGAAAGCATCGCCTGTCTTGAGTCGACTGAAGACTAGGTTCATCTGACTTGTGCTGTTCAGTGCACCAGAGCTGAGAGTGAGCTGAGCTACTTCGCTGGGGCTCAGAAGGTCCAGTGACCCAAACTGCAAAAAGACACAGCAGAAAGTCACTGACAGATCTGCTAGATCATGGGCAATGCTAATCCTGAACAATGAAGAGTAAGACCAAGCCTAATATTTCTCACACTGTAGAAATGTGCATGTATAGTTTGAAGCTCGTCTGCATAGGCATTGAGAGGTAGTGAGCTAGTGTGTGAGAGTAACACAAGGTTCTTGAGAGAGTCAGAAATTGTATAGAGAATAAGGTAGTATCAGCAAGGCAAGATCATGTTTTTCTCTCTCTTTTTTTTTGCATTTTTGTGTGATCGGTACAATAGCGGGTGTCAAATCTTCCCAAGAAAGTCCCAAGTAACATTATAATGAATGCATCATACAGTATGAGTCTGAGTCCACTGTTTAAAATGCAAAGTCCTCTATCGAACGAAAGATTGTGATTTACCCCACTGATGTTAAACTGTGTCAGATCAGAGTAGGACACATAGCCGGACAGATTGCCAAAGTTCTGGTAGAGCCAATTTGCATCTGTTTGGTTGTTCAGTCTGCAGGCTGCATGTAATCATGTGGACAAGTGAATACAGCATTAGAGCAGGAAGATGATGAGGAAAACATGGTGGGGGTTTAGGTATTACGCACAGTTTTGAGTTGTAGACAGAAAACTTACCTGGATGATTAATTTGCTGCAAGGTGTGCTTTAGGTAGGCAACAAGAGCAGCTGCGAGTGCAGGTTTGTTGGCCACTGGTATGTCGGCAGAAACAAGGCTCAGACCTTGAACACTGAAAGGAAGAGGGAGATCTGCCTTTAAAAAGACAAAAAAGGTGCAGGGATGCCAAAGTACAACAGAAGAAGAATGTGGACCTTGACGCAGACAGTGGATCTTTAGGGAGAGGTGGACTTAAACTGATGCGGCACAGTAAAAATTCACAGGAAATGTCTAATTGTTAGAATCAATTGTCTTCAACTTAAGTAGGGAGCATTATGACACACATCTGTCTTCATAAGGCAGGCCATTGAGATGTGCTACGTAGTTAGAGAGCAATTTCCTCATAGCTTCTTATCGCCCAATGTATGTGACCGGTGTTTATTTAACTCAGTTTCTAGTGTTGCCTAGGCGTTTCAGCACGTTGGATTCTCCTCTTTCCATTTTTGTTGCCACTGTAATTCTCACGTTAGATAAGCTACTTGTGTTAAGAAGTTTGTTAGCTAGCTAGCTAGCTAGCTATCACCAACAGTAGCTTGAGGCTTCAAACTCCGCTAGCATAAATGCTAATCCCTCGTTTCATGTATAAAACTTAGTTTGGTCACAAACTAACCTAAAAGATAAAATAAATGCTATGTGGTTTTATATTAAGGAATATATATTTAAATGTTTCTTGAACATTCTAGAAACAGCAGAGTGAATTACAATAATGTACATTTGAAAATGTGACCAGATTAAGGTATCTCAAATGATCTAAGAATTGGGACAGCCTACGTGTTAGGACCGCGCACACTATTACGTCAAACGTTGTCTGTGTAGACAGCTCACCAGGTTTTGGGACAGACCCATTGACTACGTCAGATGGAAATACATAACAAACAACCGCACATAAATATTGTCATGAACTCCGATGTGTAACTATGGCTTTAATGTAAAGGAATTTTGAAAGGAAACTCAGAACAGACTTGATCCACTGTACAGATTTAAATTCACGTACATTACTTGATAGATGGTGCATGTAACATTTGATGTTGCAATAGTGAGCATCTCAGCAGTGATACTGGGAAGGAGAGGGATGAGAATTCCAGTGAACCACGCATTCCAGGTGGAGTTGACAAACTCTGGAAACTGGACGCTGATGATTCTGAAGGTTTCATTCATCATGAAGTCTCTGACAGGTGTAGGGATACTAACAACCTGTAGGGAGAAACAAACACAGAAGTGGACAATGGGCGTTAAGTAAGTGTTTTCCTTTTGATCTCTACTCCAATACCATTGCCACCTTTAGAGTTTCACGATAAGAAAAGAATGTCAGTTACCCCTTGAGACGTAAGACTTGTGAGAAACTCATCGACATTGGAGAAAGCATCGCCTGTTTCTAGTTGATTGAAGACGTGTCTCATCTGACTTGTGCTGTTCAGTGCACCAGAGCTGAGAGTGACTTGAGCTACTTGGCTGGGGCTCAGAAGGTCCAGTGACCCAAACTGCAAAAGCACACAGCGACAAGTCAAAATGGAAAGATTAGAATGTAGAGTCTCTTTCTGTTTGGCATTGAGCGGTACTGACATACACACAGCAAATGAATTGTTATTGCTATAAGACAAATGATGTACACGGTATGCTGAAGAGAGTTCAAAAACCTGAGAAGTTTCAAGAGTGCATAACAGGTGGCAGTTATCCCCAACATAATCCCATGTTGCAATCTTATAATGAATCTATAAAACCTCTCTGAGTTCAGTGTTAAAAGTGCAAAGTAGTCTGTAGAATGAAGGAGAGTGATTTACCAAACTGATGTTGAACTGTGTCAGATCAGAGTAGGGCACATATCTGGCTAGATTGCCGAGGTTCAGGGACAACCAGTTTGCGTCTGTTTGGTTGTTCAGTCTACAGGCTGCATGACATCATGTGCACAGGTGAATATAGCATTAGAAAGGAAGAAGATGAGAAACATGCAGTGGTCATTGAAATCTTAAATACAGTGTTGAGTTGTGGACAGGTAACTTACCTGGCTGATTGGATCGCTGTGAGGACTGTTTTAGATAGGCAACCAGAACAGCTGCCAGTTCTGGTTTGTTGATCTCTGGTATGCTGTCAGACACATCACTCAATCCTTGAACACTGAAAGGAAGAAGGAGATCGGGTGTGTTTAATTATCACAAACAACTGCGCATCAGTACTCATCATTAACGAAGCTGCGTTACTATAGTTGTTGATGTAAAGTAATTTTGTAAGTAAACATCATCCACTGTAGATGTCATCCATGGTACTGATTTAAATGTACTTACATTACTTCATATTCGGTGCATGTAATATTTGATGTTGCAATTGTGAGCATCTCAGTAGTGATACTGGGGAGGATCGGGATGAGATTTCCAGTGAACCACACGCTCCAGGTGGAGGTGACAAACTCTGCAAACTTGACGCTGATGATACCGAAGGTTTGATTCATCATGAAGTCTCTCACAGACGTTGTAATATTAACAACCTGGATAGAGAAACGACCCCAGAAGTGGCCCAAAGTCATTAAGTAAGTATTTTCCTTTTCATCTCTAATTCAACATCATTGCCTCCGTTATTTATTTCATAGCATCAAGACAAGGCAAAAATGTCACTTACCCCTTGTGATGTGAGAGCTGTGAGAAACTCATCCACATTGGTGAAAGCATCGCCTGTCTTGAGTCGACTGAAGACTAGGTTCATCTGACTTGTGCTGTTCAGTGCACCAGAGCTGAGAGTGAGCTGAGCTACTTCGCTGGGGCTCAGAAGGTCCAGTGACCCAAACTGCAAACTTGGTTTTCAGTATGACCACAATGTTGTGATATGGTTTAAAGACATGACATAGAAAATGTCGTCTTAAGTAACATGATTTTATTACCTGGCAGGTCATTTCTTGACAGGAAGGGATAAATAAAATCAGTAACAATGGCCAATTTTTGTTCCTCCTCCATGAACAATTCCTGCCCACTCAGAGAGTCCACCCTAAATGAAAAGACACACATCTGGATTGTCTATCTTTACATTCGATAAACAGCACATGCGTTGCTCTGAAATTCAGTCTCCATGCTTACACAATTTGGTATGTCTGACAGCTGAAGTTCTTGGAACTTAGACTGGACAGAAATTCATTGGACACTGATGGCAGAAATGGTGTGAGCCTTATATGGAACCATGTGGAGATGAAGGCAGCGTCCATCAGCTGTGTCGCATTAAAGTTGTTAACCATCACTTCTCCAAGGGCATCAAGTACATCAGGGGCTGCTTGAGTGATGTTGAGTCTCTACATAAAAAAGCAGATGTTTCAATGCACAGAAACGAAGAAATGTGTATTTGTAACTGAACTACTACTGAACTTTCTGTACCATGTTGGAGAATAAATCCAGAGCGCCATCAAGGGATGCAGCAAATGTCTGGAAAAAAAGGCCCCAAATATCTTTGGAGTAGACCGCCGTGCCTGACAGCTTGCATGCAAGCAGGGTGGCCAGGTCATCAGAGGAGAGATTAATGGCCTGGAATGAGGAACAAGGATGAAAACAGGAATTCATCAGTAGTTACTCCTCTTTAATTAATTAACACTACAGTATGACATGTTTCTGATTTATCTGATTTACTTACAGATGAACACACATAGTCACAGATGCTGAAGTTACACAGCACGCCAGATATGTTTCCAGATGAGAACAGAGTCTCCAGCAGATGGCTGTAAAATTATCATTAAATGATACATTAAAAATCAATTAATTAACAAATAATTAATGAGAAACGACTACCCTTATTACATCATTATTATTAGCATAATTAATGTTATTAACATTATTATTAACATAATATTAACAGTCCTGTCCTTGTCTACAACCACTGCCATTCCTATGGCATCTCACTACAAATAATGACCACAACACTCATTTGTTATACAGGACTACACATCAGTCATGAGGTCCTGTGACCGTCATACACATGGGAGGCAGCATGGTCTCCTGTCTTCCTGCCTGTTTGTTTTGGTAGCCATGTGTGTTCTTAGTCCCGCCTTGTATTTTGTATTCCCTGCCCCTCGTTTACGTAGTCAGGTGTCTCTTGTTAATGTGGTCTATTTATATCCTGTGTTTGGTCTGGTATGTCGCTGGTTATTTTGTCTTGGTATTTGTCTCTGTATTGTGATGCTCAGCCTTTGTTCTTTCGTGTTCGCCTGTATTTCAGTTCTCCAGGACTGTAACTCGCGTTGCAGGAGGCAGCATGGTGTCCATTCGCACAATTCCTCAATCAGTATTTTGTGCATAAATCTCATAACTCATTATTGACTTTTGTTTATCATTAAAATCCACCCACTTCTGAGTCCCATCCACCCTTTTTTGGGCACAACTGCATTTTTTCCAAAAAAACATTTTTCAAAACCCCTTTAAATTAGTCTTAAATGGCTGATCGTCCCAAGGGTCTTTGGTACTTGTGGCTCCATCACAAAGTGATGTAAAGTGAGTACATATACACCACTGACCATCCTTAAAGAACTGGAGACCCAGGTACATGTTGGGTCTATATAATAATGAACTGGAGACCCAAGTACATGGTGGGTCTATATAATAATGAACTGGAGACCCAGGTACATGGTGGGTCTATATAATAATGAACTGGAGACCCTGGTATATGGTGGGTCTATATAATAATGAACTGGAGACCCTGGTATAAGGTGGGTCTATATAATAATGAACTGGAGACCCTGGTACATGATGGGTCTATATAATAATGAACTGGAGACCCAGGTACATGGTGAACTGGAGACCCTATACTATAATAATGAACTGGAGACCCAGGTACATGGTGGGTCTATATAATAATGAACTGGAGACCCAGGTACATGGTGGGTCTCAATGGAGTAAAAAAAAGTGTCATGCACTTTTCAAAGTGTGATGCACTTTTGGTCAAAATGGTAGAATAGAATATGGAAAAAACTCTTTCAAAACAGTTAAACCCATATAACACTCTGAACTCCTAGGCTGCAATCTTGGTTAGCATGCTTCAGTCAGTCATTACATTCATTCACACATTATAAATTATTCTCATCCTTGTGGCCAGCTCCACAGGTAGATGTGCACAGACAGCTGTGGCTAAGATTAAAGGCATTTAATGCAAATGAAACCCTTCTTATTCAAATTTTCTGTAAGATTAAACAGGTTAATGCAGATTAAACCCTTTTATTCCTAATTGCTCCTAAGACTAACCCTACCCCACACACATCACATGAATCACACACAATACAACTCAAACATCACACACATCATGCATAGTACTTGGTATAGAAAGGAGACTACACACCTGCTGTTCACAGCGCATGACTGTGTAGCTGGGTTGGAGGAAAAATATTAAAGGTGAAATTAATGGAGTTGTTTTCAATATTAGCAATATTAGCGCAACATAGTGGAAACATATTACTCAGTATTAACCCTCTGATGTCACAGACTTCACCAGAGATAAGAATCATGTTTCAGCTTCAGTAACACAGATATAGGTGAGACAACTAAACTTCTATATATGTGTCACGGTATGTCCTCCAACTCCTCCCTTCGTGAGTGTCTGTCACGATCCGCCCTGCTCCCCCTGTCATTTCGTGTCTGTTTGTTTTGTTAGCCATGTGCTTCTTAGTCCCGCCTTGTGTTTTGTAGCTTGTTGTGATCTGTGTATTTAAGTGTGTGTGTATTTAAGTGTGTGTCTCGTTCATGTTTTTGTCTGTTGTTTCGTATAGTGTGTGTGAGTGAGAGTGTGTGTGTGTGTGTGTGAGTGTGTGTGTGAGTCCTTTTGCATGTCCTAGTGCTAACGCGCTATATAAATAAACGAACGTCACATTATGACGATTAACAGGAGATATATGCTATACCAGTGAGCTATGTCACTAAATTTTACTATATTTAATTTTAGTATGTAATATCCATCCATCCATCCTCATGGATTATCCGGATCCGGGTTGTGGAATATGTAATATTAAAATAAAAAATGTTTTTTTCTCAAAATAACTATTGTGTAGCTTTTCCTGCATTTTCTGTTTAGAGTGAGAAGTAATGAATAACTGTGACTTTAGAGGGTTAATTAACAAATTATACTGATTTCTCATGCAAAAATCAAACAAAGTTATTCTGGTATCATTAGTCTGGTTTTTACATGTGTTTTTCTTACCATTGGTTTGATCTGGATTGCACTGAAAGAAAATCAACAGTATTATAATAGAATATATATGTTTATATTATGTATAAAACAACAAAACAATAGAGAGAGAGAGAGAGAGATATCTTAACATTATGAAAACAAGAAACTTCTGTGATTTTCACCACACGTGTTTCCCACATTCACAGAGATACAGTCTTACCAGTGTACTGTTTAACGCACAACAGCATCCTGGAACAAGAGGAACATACATGTTGTTATTAACATTCATAACAATGCAGCATAATAACTCAGTAAAACAATTAAATATACCAGTTCAGTATAACAACTCAATATACCAATTCAATAGACCAGTTCAGAATACCAGTTCCCATTTTCCAGTGTGTTGTGTTGAGGGTTTCTGGTGTCTTACCTGCCCAGAGAACAGAAAGGACGAGTGCACTGAAGGTCAGTTTTCCTCTCATTGTTGTTTCAGCACATGCTCATTATTATATAAACCTGGAAGGAAACAGAACAATATTCAATAAGCCTTAATAACATGAAGAAACATTAATAAGCCTTAATAACATGAAGAAACCCTAATAAGCCTTAATAACATGAAGCAACATTGCATTTGGTTGGTATCAACGCGGCTGTAACTCATGGGAGGTTGAGGCTGAGACGCATGTGTGGTTTATTACAAAAGCAATAAAGACCACAACAGTGAAGAAAACATCAAGCACAGATAAACTGACCAAGACTAAAGACAACAACCAAATTATACTGCAACTACAGACACATCAATGAACAATATGAACATTTAAATATAAAGCGACATAAAGGCACAAGCAGCTACAATACTAATAATAGAGACAGAACTGAACAGAAGCTGAACACTAATCACATTACATGGGTAGACTCCTAACACTACACCCACCTCACCTATAACAGGGTAGACTCCTACTCCTAACACTACACCCACCTCACCTATAACAGGGTAGACTCCTAACACTACACCCACCTCACCTATAACAGGGTAGACTCCTAACACTACACCCACCTCACCTATAACAGGGTAGACTCCTAACACTACACCCACCTCACCTATAACAGGGTAGACTCCTAACACTACACCCACCTCACCTATAACAGGGTAGACTCCTACACCATGACCTCACCTCACCTATAACAGGGTAGACTCCTAACACTACACCCACCTCACCTATGACAGGGTAGACTCCTAACCACCCACCTCACCTAAACAGGGTAGACTCCTAACACTACACCCACCTCACCTATAACAGGGTAGACTCCTAACACTACACCCACCTCACCTACAACACTACACCCACCTCACCTATAACAGGGTAGACTCCTAACACTACACCCACCTCACCTACCAGCGAGGAGTCTAACACTACACCCACCTCACCTATAACAGGGTAGACTCCTAACACTACACCCACCTCACCTATAACAGGGTAGACTCCTAACACTACACCCACCTCACCTATAACAGGGTAGACTCCTAACACTACACCCACCTCACCTATAACAGGGTAGACTCTTAACACTACCCACCTCACCTATAACAGGGTAGACTCTAACACTACACCCACCTCACCTATAACAGGGTAGACTCCTAACACTACACGCAGCTCATCAATAACAGGGTAGACTCCTAACACTACACCCACCTCACCTATAACAGGGTAGACTCCTAACACTACACCCACCTCACCTATAACAGGGTAGACTCCTAACACTACACCCACCTCACCTATAACAGGGTAGACTCCTAACACTACACCCACCTCACCTATAACAGGGTAGACTCCTAACACTACACCCACCTCACCCACCTACCTAAACAGGGGTAGACTCCTCACCTATAACAGGGTAGACCCAACACTCACCCACCTCCCTATAACAGGGTAGACTCCTAACACTACACCCACCTCACCTATAACAGGGTAGACTCCTAACACTACACCCACCTCACCTATAACAGGGTAGACTCCTAACACTACACCCACCTCACCTATAACAGGGTAGACTCCCTAACACTACACCCACCTCACCTATAACAGGGTAGACTCCTAACACTACACCCACCTCACCTATAACAGGGTAGACTCCTAACACTACACCCACCTCACCTATAACAGGGTAGTAGACTCCTAACACTACACCCACCTCACCTATAACAGGGTAGACTCCTAACACTACACCCACCTCACCTATAACAGGGTAGACTCCTAACACTACACCCACCTCACCTATAACAGGGTAGACTCAACAGGGTAGACTCCTAACACTACACCCACCTCACCTATAACAGGGTAGACTCCTAACACTACACCCACCTCACCTAAACAGGGTAGACTCCTAACACTACACCCACCTCACCTATAACAGGGTTGACTCCCTAACACTACACCCACCTCACCAATAACAGGATCAATAATAAGACAGTTAGATCAATACCAACACCATTATCTGGTAAGATAAGCTACCCAATATCCAACCATAGCAACCCAAAATATCATAGCAACCTCAAAAAGTTCAAACATACTACTGAACATCGATCACATTTTCTAACAGCCTGTCTAATTCCATTTGCTTGTGTAACATCAAATCTTGTGTGAATGTGTGTGCATGTTCATATGCGTCTGCATTTTTCAGTGTGTTGTTGTCTTGTGTTTATGTTGTAACGCTGTATGAGCTACGTCACCAGAGGCGTGTGTGAGCTACGTCACCAGAGGCGTGTGTGAGCTACGTCACCAGAGGCGTGTGTGAGCTACGTCTGAGGTCTGTGTAAGGTTTACATTTAATTTTTTATGTTTAAATTTCTAGTTTAATACTAGAAACATACATGATATCCTGTTCAGTGCTGGCAGTGACCACATGATGTAACTTAATTTTACCTAAATGTTCTCTTACTCACAGCTAAGTAGAATTCAATTAACATTAATAATCATTAGTAATAATAACTAATCATAATTAGTAATAATTTGACCAGCCCAGGTGTGCCTTTCTAGGCACAAATAAAACTTCTTTTTTTAAAAAATGTTACACCTTTATACTGTACATACACACACACCCACACACACACAAACACACAGTACTCTGACTTCAAGAATGTTCTAGTCATGGCATATGTACGGTGGCCAAGAAAACCCATCATGCTGCAAAAGAAAAATGCGCTGCAAATACACAAAGCAAACTCATCAAAATTGCAACGCGTGTGCAACATTTTGGAAATGCGCTGCAAATTCAGTAATGCTGCAAATCAAGACACAATTCAATGGAAGTGATTCTGGACAAATTATTTTAAATGTAGCTCGCTAGCTATTAAACACTAATTAAAGAGCTTTACTATTTACGTCAACATAATGAGATACCGTATACCAACTCTTGTTTCTGGCTAAAAACCTACAGAGTCGCTGCTCATAATAATTTGTCCAGAAACACTTCTGTTGTGTGGTGGCTGGATTTGCAGCATTCCTTTCTTTTGCAGCGCAATTTCTTGGCCACCGTACATATAGAATCTCATATTTCTCATATATTAATGTATTTCACATCACTTAAACCTTTAAACTGATATGCGGCAACTTTAGTCCCTATAATTATGTGAACGTCTCCCACATCACTTGATTCAGTTTATGGAGAAGAGTTAATACAGCTGAGAACAGCTGCACTATATTACTGATAATAATAATAACAATGATATTATTATATTAATAGTAATAATAATAATAATAATAATAATTTTGCTGAGTTTGTATTTGCCATTTCTGTTTGTATTTGGAAAGCAATGCACTGGTTAGATTCCTGAACTGGTTAAATTCCTTAACACTTCATTCTTTGGTAGCTGGTTTGTTCAAATAGAGATAAATTTTTGTGTGGAATATTTATAGAGCTGTACCTCTGATCATTGATATATCCTAAATATTCTTATACGTTTTCTTAAGTTTTCATGGCATTGTCTCTCCCCCAGTGTCACACACACAAACCATTTACACACATTTACTGAATTGAATTACTGTTCATCCCTGGAACTTCAAGTCCTCGCCAGGATCTTTCCATCTCTTTTGAGAACTCGC
>JAGXOD010000613.1:0-11204 GCA_020368025.1 Brachyhypopomus occidentalis | reverse complement strand
TCTTGCATGCGCCCGCTGGCGGCCTCCCTGCCCGGCTCCCGTGACATATCCCCCCCCAAGGATCCCTCCAGCCGCGTGCTTCTGGGACGTCCCGGGCGGCGCGGAGCAGGTCGCTCAGGGTACTCACGGTGAAACGCGGCTAGCAGAGAGGGGTCCAGAACTTGGGAGGCCGGCACCCACGACCTTTCTTCAGGGCCATAGCCCTCCCAGTCTACCAGGTACTGAATGCCGCCTCCTCGGAACCTGGAATCAAGGATTTTATTCACGGCATACGCGGGGCCATCCGGCAGCATCATCGGCGGCGGAGGTCCCCTCTCTCCCTGTTCCTCCAGGGGTCCCTTTTTGTAGGGCTTCAGGGCGGAGGCATGGAACGCTCTGGACACTCTTCGGTCCCCAGGTAACCCGACCTTGAACGTCACACGATTAATGCATTGTGTAATGACGTATGGTCCGACATAGCGGTCCCCGAGCTTACCTGGCGCTCCTAGCCTCCCATCTCTGGTAGAAATCCACACCTTGTCACCCACCTTGTAGTCAGGCGCCTCCGACCGTCTGCGGTCCGCCTTCTCTTGAAAAACGTCTTACTGCGATTAGCAAGTTGGTGGGTGTCTTCCCAGGCAGCGCTCACTCCTCTTACACCAGTCTTCGATGAGGGGCTGATCGGAAGTAGACACATTCCAGGGGTACAAGGGTGGTTGTCGACCGAGTACGCACTCAAAAGGGGTTACTCCTGAGCTGGTCTGGACCAAGGAATTCTGAGCGTACTCGGCCCACGTGAGCATCGTGCACCACGATTCTTGATGCTCACTACAGTAAGCTCATAGGAACCTTCCTAGTTCCTGATTCACCCGTTCCACCTGCCCGTTCGCCTGGGGGTGATAGCCCGACGTGAGACTGACCGTGATGTTCAGTTTTGACATGAACTCACTCCAGACTCTCGATGTGAACTGCGGACCCCTGTCAGACACAATGTCCTCCGGCAAACCGAATTGCCGGAACACGTGTCTAAACAGTAAGTCCGCAGTCTCCCAGGCGGTTGGCAGACCGGGCAGGGGCAGGAAGCGCACCATCTTGGAGAACCGATCTACAATCACAAGGATGGTGTTATTTCCTTCAGAGATAGGTAGATCGGTGATGAAATCAACGGCGATGTGCGTCCATGGTTCCTTGGGTACGGGTAAAGGAAGGAGCTTACCAACTGGCGGCATCCTAGGCACCTTACTGCGCGCACACTCGTGGCAGGATTGGACGTGCTGCCGCACTTCTGCGTGCATTCCCGGCCACCAGTAGCGTATTCCCAGGAGCTGTGAGGTTTTGGTGGACCCGGGATGTCCTGTGTCTAGGGAAGTATGTGCCCAATATATCAGGGTGGTGCGCTGCGCTTGAGGCACATACCTTTTTTCCGGCGGACAGTCTGGATGAGGATTCGCCGCCTCAATCGCTCGATCAATCTCCCAGTTAATAGCTCCTATAAAGCACTCGGGAGATAGTACAGGCTCCTCGCTGGTTGATCCCGCGCTACCGGGAAATGAACGTGATAGCGCGTCGGCTCGGGTATTCTTCTCTCCAGGCCGGTATGTCACCTGAAAATGAAATCTGGAGAAGAACAGGGACCAGCGTGCCTGACGAGCGTTCATTCGCTTCGTAGTGTGAAGGTATTCCAGGTTCTTATGATCGGTCAACACGAGGAAGGGGTGTGCCGCACCCTCAAGCCAATGCCTCCATTCTTTTTTTTTTTTTTTTTTTTTTGGGCCCACCTCCACCCCCCCCATCTTTGGGGGACAACTTTATTTTTATATAAGGATCAAATAAAATACATATCACATATAATACAATACAGAATAATAGTGATGAAAATAATTGGGGTGAGGTGGACCATGCAGGATAGTAGAGGAAAGAAAAGAGGGGAGAGAGAGTGAGTAGGGAAAAAGACAGAATGGCAGAAAGAACTCAGCGCTAATGACCACTGCAATGGTTCATCAACTGCTGCTCCTGAAAGAAGAGCAGAAAGTGTGCCTAAGACATACAGCACAAATGACTGATGTGTGTGTATGTGTGAGTGTGTGTGTTTATGTAAGTGCACCCTAGGATATATGTACGGAATGCACTTACTAGCGAGGTTAGAAAGCTGCGATAACCTTCTGCCAGAGGCCAGAGGCAGGCAGAGAGACCAGGGGATCCCGCCCACCCGTGGCCCCTCCAGGGGCAGTGGAGCCCCAGGGCCGCACTTCCCAGTGATCCCCGCATGCCCGCCCCAGTGGCCGGAAATGGAGACCCCGGACAGCACCCTCCAACCACGGGGCGCAGGCCCAGGGGAACCAGAGGAAACAGAGCCACCCCGGATGACCCCCCCCCCCACGGGCCAGTAGCAAGGCCCCAGCGCCCCTCGCCCCCGAGAACCGTCCAACACCCAGCAGGGCCCCCTCCCGCCAAGGAGTCCCGAGCCGCCCCGGACCACAACCGCCCAGGAGAGCGGCCCAAACGCCGCGCCCGAACACCAGGCCGGGCCCCAGAAACCCCAAGGCCCCCTCTCTGGATGGGAGAAGTGACCACAGAGGAGCAGTCGCGTGAGGACCGGGCACGACAAGCCCCAGACCCAGAACCAGCTGTCCTCACACATACACTCTATGTCATATATACATTCACTCCCATATATATACCCACACACCTTCACCCCATATACTCCCCCACACCTTTGTTCACACCCTTATACACTCCTACATACCTATACACACCCTTTTATATACATCCTCTTTATGTGTCCACCCACACACAACCATATATATATACACACCCACCCATACTCGCCTTCCTATATGGACCCTCACACATATATACACCATGTACATCCCCATATACAAACATATACACTCCCCACACCTTCACCCCTCTCCATATACATTCTAATGTACATATATACACCCACAAATATACGTACACATTTACCCCAATACATGCACACACGCACTCATATATACACCCCCCCTCCCAACACGTACATATTCATCCACCTATACAAAAAAGGGACAAGGACAAAGACACACACTCATCCACCTTCACATCCCCTCCGCGGCGGGGGCAAGTGGATGGCCCACCCAGGACCAGTAGCAGCTACAGGATGCCAAGCCCCCGCATAGTAGTGCGTGAGATAGTAGTATCTATAGTAGTGCGTGAGACTATGATGTAGTTAAAATTGGGGGGACAGGCGCTGGGACAGATGTGGGCAAAGTCCCAGGCCACTGGTCAGTGTATATCCACACCGTCCCCCCAAAGGCCCTCAATGTCTAAAGTGCAGTAAAACTGAGGGACAGACAATGGTGAGGAGATGATTGAGGCCATGGCAGTAGGTCCGCCAAGTCGACCTCTGGATAACATGTCTGCCCCCCAGTATCCTAAATGTATGAATACTGTGTATGTGTTTGTGTGTGTGGAGTGTGGAGGGTGGAGGAGGGGGGAGAACGTAGGACCAGAAGAGATAGTCCTCTGGAAGAGGAGAACCAGCTAACTAGCTGGCTCATTGGGCACCGCGTTCACCGACCCCCCGCTCGAGGCAGGAAGAGGTCGCCTGGGGGAGACCAGGGACACATCCCCGCCGCCACCGCATCCAAGCCCAGACCTCCACCACCCCCACCGCAGAGAGATCTAGCAATAGCCTATTTAGCAATAGCAATCATACAACATTGAACATCCATATTGGCCCAAACACACATATACCCGCACATTTGTCCCCCGTATACCCTGTATACCCCCACACACACACATACACTCACACACATTCATCTCATATATATACCCTCACACTCGTACACAGTGGGACTGGGCCCCGGGTCCCGCCATCTAGCCCCGCAGGGGAGGCCAGCCATCCCGGTAAGGGATAGCACCTGCTCCCCCAGCCATCACCTCCAACCCCAAAACCCCAGAGCCAAGAGGCAACGCCCCCCCGAGTCCCCCCCACCGACCAGGGCAAACACACAGACACCCCCGGTTGCCAGCCCCGACCCTCCAGCCCCGGAAGCCGCCGGCACGAGCAGTCTCTCCAGAGTCAACCCCCAGCCACCAACTAGTCCATCTGGAAGTTGGAGCCCCAGCCAACCACCCCGACTAGCTAATGGAACTGATCAGTGGGAACCAAAGGGAATTAAATTCCTCCAACTGGTCTTTAGAGGAAGCAGACATTCTCTCCAAACTGATGTGATCGATTAATAAATTTTTGTAATGAGTAATATGCAAGTTCTTTTTTTGCTTTCCAATTAATGAGGATGGTTTTCTTGGCGATGCATAAGGCAGTGAGGACTATGTGCGATGTGTTTGCCTCCATAGCCAATTCACTGACGTCTCCTAAGATGCACAGTCTGGGGAAGTTGGGATGCAGCATTTAAACCATGTGGACAAATCCGCACATATCTTCTGCCAGAATTCTTGAACAGGCCCACAATCCCATATAGCATGCAAATAGTTATCAATTACATTGCCTGTGCAGTGGGTGCATATGTTTGACTGTGCTAGGCCCATTTGGAACATCCTTTGTCCTGTATAGTGCGTTCTATGAAGTACTTTGTATTGTATAAGTTGTAAGTTGGGGCTTTTACTTATTTTGAAGATATTTGTACATATATCTGTCCAAATGTTTTGATCTGGATTGATAGAAAGGTCTCGTTTGGCTTTGGCTATCGGAAGGAGATGGAGTCATCAAATTTTAACAATAATTTATAAAGTTTTGATAATAATTTAGGAGTACATAGATTTAAAAATTCAGTTACCCATGTTGATATTTCCAAATTCAGTTGATTGGGGTTAAATCTCTCCTGAATGATGGATTTCAATTGTTGATATTCAAGAAATCTACTGTTGTTTATTCCATATTCTGATACAAGTTCCTGAAATGTGACAAAGTTTCCATCTTTAATAACATGTTCTAAATGTTTTATTCCCTTATCATGCCATGTTGTGAAATGTAGTACTTTCTTATTCTGACAAATGTCTGGATTGTTCCAAATGGGTGTTAGCTTGCATGGGATAAGTGGGGACTGGGTTAGTTTTAGAAATTCCCACCAGGCTGTCAGTGAAGTATTTATGCTAAGGCTTTTAAAACAGTCATGACGCTTAATATTAGGGCTAATGTAAGGTAGGTCTGAGAGTTTTATTTTCCTACAAAATGCCTGTTCCAGGTCCAACCATGGACTGTCTATTAAGTCGCGTTTGATCCATTTTGAAATGTACTGTAATCTATTGGCTAAGAAATAATGATAAAAATTTGGTAGTTCTAAGCCACCATTGAGTTTTGGCTTTTGCAAAGTTTTCAGACTTATTCTTGATGGCTTGCTTTTCCATAGAAATTTTGAGATGTTTGAATCTAAGGACTTAAACCAAGCAACAGAGGGTTTATTTGGGATTAGTGAGAATAAATAGTTTACTTTTGGTAGAATCATCATTTTAATGGTAGCGACTCTACCTATGAGTGATATAGGTAAAAGCGTTCCAACGTTTGAGATCATCTTCTATTGTTTTTAATAGAGGGACATGATTTAACTGTACTAAGTCTGAAAGTCTAGCAGAGACGTGTATGCCTAAATATCTAATATTTCCTGGTTGTAGTGGGATGGTGGTCGTATTCTGGAAACTACAATTTATAGGTAAAACTACTGATTTACCCCAATTGATGGAATATTCTGATATAGAAGAAAACCCGTCTATAAGTTTAATTGTATTCTGAAGAGAAGCTTGTGAGTTCTCTAGGAAAAGTAATACATCGTCTGCATAAAGACTTATCTTATGGTTGGAAGTTTCTGTATTAATTCCTTTAATACTTGCATTTTGTCTAATTGCTGCTGCTAATGGCTCTATGAAGATAACAAAAAGCGAGGGTGATAGTGGACAGCCCTGCCTGGTGCCCCTCTGCAGAGTGAAGCTTTGTGAAGTGATATCATTTGTCCTAACGCGTGCGTTAGGAGAGCTATGTAAAGTTTTGATCCAGTTTATGAAGGATGGACCGAATCCAAATTTGTGTAGAGCTGCTAGTAAATATTTCCAGTTTACCCGGTCAAATGCTTTTTCTGCGTCTAAGGATACAATGGTTGTCTCTAATTTGTTAATTGTGCAGTAATCTATTGTATTTATAAGTCTGCGTGTATTGTTGGCTGATTGTCTACCCTTGATAAAACCTGTTTGGTCTGGATGTATTATAAGTGGGGTGAATTTCTCTAATCTTCTGGCAAGAACTTTGCAAATAATTTTAAGATCTACGTTAATGAGTGAAATTGGGCGATAGCTAGAAGGAAGTGTGGGGTCTTTGCCTGGCTTCAGAAGTAGGCTAATGTTAGCAGAATTCATGTCTGGGGACAATATGTGATCATGTTGAATTTGAGTTACCATTCTAAAAAAAAGTTGGTTCTAGCACAGCCCAGAATTCTTTGTAGAATTCCACCGGAAATCCATCTGGGCCCGGGGCTTTATTATTTGGTAGTTGCTGTAGAGCTTCATGTAATTCTGCTAATGCAAGTGGTGAATCCAAGGCAACAACTTGTTCGTTTTTTAGCTTTGGGAGATTTATATTATTGATAAATTCTTCAATAGCTGTATCAGATGGGTTAGTCTGTGATGAATACAAAGTTTTGTAAAACTCTTTAAAAGCTTTATTTATTTGTTGTGGATCATGGGTAATTTTGCCAATTGAGTCTTTAATAGAAGAAATAGTAGTTTTTTCTTTATTAAGCTTTAACTGGTTAGCAAGGAATTTTCGGTTTATTACTATATTCAAAGTTCTGCCAACGCAGCCTTTGCAGTAAAAATTGTGTCTTTTTATCTATTGTTTCATTTAATTCTAGTTTGAGTTTTCTTAGCTTGCTCATTGTGTGTTCTTGTGGTGAAGCAGCATAAGCAGCTTCTAAAGATTTTATTTTTTCTTCCAATTCTAATACCATTGTTTTTTCTCTATTTTTCTTATGTGTGCAGTAGGATATTATTTTCCCACGCATTACTGCCTTCCCTGCTTCCCAAAGAACACACGCTGAAGTTCCTGGCAGATCGTTATTTTCTAAATATGTTGACCATTCCTTTTGAAGTAATTAATGAAATCTTGTTCTTTAAGTAATGATGTATTTAATCTCCAATTTCTAGTTGCTGGTGTGGTTTTTTTTCTGTGTCAAAGAGAGAGAGACCGGTGCATGATCACTGATAGTGATAGGATGAATCTGAGTGTCTGTGACATCTTTCATAATGGAATTGCTAACTAAGAAGTTGTCTATACGAGAATGTGAGTGGTGTACTGCTGAAAAGAAGGTGTAATCCCGGAGAGTGGGGTGATGTGAGCGCCACGCATCAGAGAGCCCAAAATCATTCATATATTGTTTTAGAGTGTCTGCAGACTGCCAGTTCCTTTGACTCATTGCTGTACTGAGCCTGTCGATATCTGAATGAAATACCAGATTGAAGTCTCCTCCTATTATTAGATTGGTGTCAGAGTGATCAGAGAGTGCAGTGAAAATATTATGAAAAAAGGAGGGGTCGTCAAAATCTGGCCCATATATATTAACAATACATAAATGCATATTTAGAATAGACAAGTTAAGTATTATAAATCTACCGTCTGGGTCTGTTATACTGTTGCTAATGGAAAAGTTTATCCTTCTATTAATTAATATGGCCCCCCTTTGTTTTGAGTTGTAACAGGCTGAGTACAAATGTGGGAACTGAGGAGAGGTCAGTGTGTATGTAGGTGTTTTGGACATGTGTTTCCTGTAGGAAGACAATATCTGCTTGTAAGTCGTTTAGCCGATTAAAAATTTTTACTCTCTTTTCTCTCGAACCAGTTCCACGTACATTCCATGTAAGAAACTTCAGTGAACTCATGTTAAGACTAGCTGTTTGAGTGTTGGATGTTTGCTAAAGATGTGTTTGTTGTACATCTGTGTTGTGCACCTGTGTTGTTTGTTTTTGTATGTATCTGCGCTATATGTCTGTAAGTGTTTGTGCCTGCCTGTATTGGTTGTGTGTGTGTGTGCTGTATGTGTGTGTCTGGTAGGTATGCCTGCATGTGTGTGTGTGTGTGTGTGCTGTATGTGTGTGTCTGGTAGGTATGCCTGCCTGTATTGGTTGTGTGTGTGTGTGCTGTATGTGTGTGTGTGGTAGGTATGCCTGCATGTATGTGTGTGTGTGTGCACATATAATACTTTACAGTCTTGAAAGTGAGTAAACAAATCGCTGGTTGAGTGCAGAAAGAGGGAAAGGGAGAGAAGGTGATACATAAGACGAAAGTGCATATACAACAAAAAGAAGGGATAAACAATTAAGATTTAAGAAGAAGGGAAACATTAAAATTTTTCGGTACTTAGCCGATTAGACCGGTGTTAGTTATTTTATCTTAGACATGTCTTTAAGTAATAGGTGGAACGTAATACATCATAAATAATCCGGATAACGGCGTCGGTGTTGATACAGAACACCTGATTAGAAGAGCCATGGTTTAACGCTTATGTCGCGGTAGAGTTGACCGTTAACGTAGAGTTTGTCCACTGCGATAACTGCCCGGGAGCCTCCTTGCATAAAATTTTTGCGGATGGGGAACAGGACCTTGCGACGTTCCAGGATCTCCTTGGGGAACTGGTCGTTAATACTGAAGTTTGTTCCCTTCAGCTCCCGGCCGCGCGCTCTTTAGTAGTTCTTTATGCTTGTAGTGTTCGAACTTGGCCACGATCGGTCTGGGTCGTCGTGCATCCGGCCGTTTCCCCAGGCGGTGAACGCGGTGAAAACTGATGTTTTTAACGGTGTCTTCTGGGATTTTCAGGTGAGTGTGTATGAATGACTTAATTGCAATCTCAGGGTCTTCGTCTGCTTTCTCAGGAATTCCTGAAAATACTAAGTTATCTCTCATGCTGCGGGACTGGAGATCGATGACCGTTTCTTTAATTTTTCTTTTCTTCCGAGAGCCGGGTCATTCCCTCGTTGAGCGATTTCACCGACTCTCTGAGAACCGTGTTTTCTGCAGCGAGTGCTTCTACCTGCTGCTGGCTGAACTCCACTGATTCCCGCAAAGCCTGGAACTCTTGGTGGAGAATTTCCACTAGAGCCATGCGCGCGTCAAACCTAGATAGTTTGTTGTTAATGGACTCTAGAATGTCTGCCGTGCTGCAGGTATGTGGGGAGGCCGCTCCCCGGGGAAGCTTCGGGGCGACTCCTCTTGGTGGATGGCGTCTTGCTGTCCGGTTTGCTCATTATAAATCTTTCGAAGCAATCGTCTATATAGAAAAAGTATATTGTCCAGATCCTCTGCGCGGTGCTCCAGAGTGGTGGAGTTTGTTGGGAATATTTAGAATATACAAGATAACACCAAGATAACACCTAGAAATAACTACTTATTTTTAAGTTGTCTAAAATTAAGCTAGCGGGATATAAAGAAATTTGCTTGTAAATTTGTTAGCAGTGGCCTGCCGCCATTTTCAAAAGCTCCGCCTTCTACCTTCTTCCGGTTTGGAGTTTGCTGTCTACTCTGTCATTTGCCCTCTGTCAAAATGCCTCCATTCTTCAAACGCGAGACGCATTGCTAGCAACTCTCAGTCACCGACACCATAATTGCACTCAGCAGAGGAGAGTTTTCTGGAAAAGAAAAAAGCAACTGTTTCTTCAGCTCTGTGATAGTACGGCTCCCACACCCACATTGGAGGCGTCTACTTCTACTATACGGTTTAGTTGGGTCCGGCTGGTGAAGGACAGGCGCATTGACGAAAGCCTGCTTCAGACGTTCAAAGGCTCTCTCTGTGGCTTCGGTCCAGACCAGCTTTTTTGCCCCTCCGAAGGACAGCAGTAGATCAGTTAGAGGCTCTCTGTGGCTTGATAGAGCTAAACCCCTCCAGCGCAGTAGATCGGATGAACCGCCGATAGAAATTGCCAAGCCCAGAAACCTCTGTGTGTACGGACGAGTCCATTCGGTTACTGCCTCCACTTTGCCTGGCTGCATGTGTACCGAGCCTGGCTTGATGTTATAGTCAAGGAAGCTGACTTCCCGTAGGTGGAACGAGCACTTCTCAAGCTTGCAATACAGACGATTGCGCAAGAGAGTGCGGAGTACAGCTCGCACATCATGCATGTGATGTTCCGCGGAGCGTGAATAGATGAGGATGTCGTCGATATAAGCGACAACACATCTACCCAAGTACTCGCGCAGAACCTCGTTAATAAACGCCTGGAAAACGGATGGTGCCGACGCCAAACCATAAGGCAAGACGCGGTACTCAATGTCCAGAGGTGGTACTGAACGCCGTCTTCCACTCATCCCCCTCACGTATGCGGATGAGGTTGTAGGCGCTGCGTAGGTCTAGCTTGGTGAAGATCTCTGCCTCTCTCAACTGCTCCAGTGCCGCAGGCACCAGAGGCAGCGGATAAGCATAGCCCACCAAGAGGGAATTGAGCCCTCGATAGTCCACGCAAGGCCTCAGACCACCATCCTTCTTTTTTTACAAAGAAGATGCTGGCTGAGGCTGGCGAAGTGGAGGGGACGATATAGCCCTGCGCTAATGCCTCACTGACATACTGCTGCATGGCTTTCTCTTCCTCCAGGGACAACGGGTAAATTGCTCCTCTTGGGGGTTTCCTCCCCACCTTGAGTTCAATTTTGCAGTCCCAAGGACGGTGCGGAGGGAGCTGTGTAGCCTTTTGAGGGCTGAACACTTCCGCTAGATCCTGGTACTGCTCTGGTATGACTGGGTGCTTCTCCACGCTAGGACTCTCAACTGTGGTGGCTTGCAAGAGCACGGGGGCATGGCTAGCGGGCTTCTCTTCCTCCTTTCCCCACTGTATTAGTTTGCCCTCCCGCCAGTTAATCTTGGGTTGATGTTCTTGGAGCCAGGGCAACCCCAAAGTGATATCCCGCGTTAACCCGGGGAGGACACAAAAAACTAAAGGGAGTGAAACACCCTGGATGGTGACAGTGAGGGTGGGGGTGTGGCAGCGAAGTACGCCGCCCGCCACAGGCCGGCCGTCCAGTGCATACACTTCTCGCGGTTTGTCCAGTGTCCGAAGTGGAATCTTCAATTTCCTAGCCAGCGTCGTGCTCATCAGGTTCCCCGAGGCTCCGGAGTCGACTAGAGCCGCAACACCCACAGACACAGACCGGTGAGTCCTCGTTATATCCAATGTTAATAATTTTTTAACCATGGAGCTACTCACCCGGGCTTTCTCTGGCGTCAGAGGAACTCTCCGGTGCTCCGGCT
>JAGXOD010000062.1:5342526-5414873 GCA_020368025.1 Brachyhypopomus occidentalis | reverse complement strand
TTGAAGTTGCTATCTTAAATACTACTGGAATGGCACATACCTCTCGGCTGATTCTGATTTACTGTTCAGCAGTTCAGTTCAGTTTGCTGACCACTACACTGGACCTTCCTCTCACAAACTGCAGTATGTCTTTCCACGGAACTTCCATTGTCCAGACACCCAGACTTGAATTTAAATGTTGAAGTATGTGCTTGGCCTCAGTTGCTGCAGTGATGTATTGTTTGCATTGTTTTGGATTATTAACAGGACTTTTCTTGACTCTTTTGTGGGACATTGCCCAATTTCCCTCAGTTCTCCAAATTTGCTTAGTAAGTCATGCCTCTTTTCTATTGGTAAGCCCTGACTTTTGCCCAGGTTCCTATCGCTACAATTGTAAAGATGTTGTTTCTCTACAGTGAGCCATTTGGCTTTAAAACCTGTTTGAACATCTACAAGTGATAATAACAATTCTATAGATTTAGTTGAGTTGAGTAAGATTTGTTCAATGTGTTTATTGCACTGGTTCAGACCAATGTTTGAATGTTTTAATTGCACTGCATTTTTTTTACTGCATTCACTTTTAAATATCGGTCGTGAACATTAAGGGGCTTCTTATGTTGACCGAATAAATGGTTGAAATATATTGTATTTTTGTGGTGATTTGTCTCATAGAAGTACATTGTGTATATAGACATCATTTGGTAACATTTACTTAAATATACTGAGCAATTTATACCTAAGTAATTTAAAATGTAAAACAGAAAAAACCCATAAAATTTAAGTAGTTATTTCATAACAGATTTACTTCAGTTTTTATGTAATGACCTTTGTCTATGAAGAAAAACTTAATGAGCTTTACATAACCAGTTTATGTACATATATAACTTTTGTATTCATTATAATTAAGTAACATTTACTTAATGTCTTCAGAGAGGTTATGATTAGTGGTATGTACATTTTACTTGATTTTTGCAAGTAAGTTTTACTTGATATTCTAGCAGTAAAATTTACTTAAAAAATGCTAGTGCAAATTGTTACGAGGATTTTATTAAGTAAACCTTACAAGTTCTTTTTTTCAGTGTGGTGGCAACCCAGACCACCACTCCTGTTTTCTCGTTCAACTCGTCCGTCGGGGAGGAGTCTCTCGCTGACTGGCAGGCTCGGTCTGCCCAAGCAGCCTCCGCAAGTCTGTGGTAGTAGCCTGCCAGTCCCTCCTCCTCGGCCTCATGAGGGTGCTGCCTCAGGTAAGCGGCTATTCGAGACCATCTCCGGGTCTTCGGCCCGCGAGCCCGGGGAGGGCGCAGGACGGGACCTGAATGAAGGGGCACGCCGATGCCTCCCCTTCTGCGTCCCATGAGTGCTTGCCCTCCTACCGGTCTCTCGGAATCCTGGCAGCCTTGGGGTCGTCTTTCTGTGACGTGCGAGAGACTGGGGGATGCAGAGACGAGTTTGCGTAGTGATACACGTATTTATTGAAACGTTTAACGAAAAGCACAAACGCGCTTGACACACATGAAAATACTACGTGGCTGACTCAAACAAAGACGAGCACACATTAAATAGATGAACAACACTATCCCCTTGTGATAATGAGACGAGCTACAGGTGAGCAAAACAGTCCACCACTTTTACTTAGAACTCTCTCTCTGCACTGCCAGAATCCCCCCCAAACTAGTGCAACCCCCAGGGGACAAAAAGCATTGTCAACTCCCCCGTCAGTTTCTTCCTAAACAGAAATAGTCTGCTACACTAGTATAAACATGCGGATACATGACTTTTACATTCTTTGATTCTTTACATTTACATACCTTGGAAAAAAGGAAGCTGCTGGCATTCACATAATTATGCCTGAATTTAGCCAGCTGGACTAAGAATGTACTAATTGTAAATGGCCCCCAACAACATCTACAACTTAGTGATTTACTGCTTACTGTATTCTGTATTACTCAAAGATTTACAAATGCAAATCATTATTACAGAAAGTGTCCAGAGGACTACGGATGCAACTCTTGAAGTGAAGTAGCTGGGTCATTTTGATGTCCCCTCCCTCATCACCTTGCATTCACTTGCCCATAATCCATCCAGTGTGATCCAACATAACTATCTAGTTGGAATACTACTACTCATGCTATCCTAGTATGAGAGGGCATATGCAGAGGATGTGGGAACTATGGATGCTTTGATACCAAACATATAGAGTAACATCCAAATAACTAGTTTCTCAGTGTTCCAAGATCTGCAAGTGGCACTTGCTATCACAGCTAGAGATTGGTGAGGTATGACAGAAAATTCTATGGCAAGAGTAAGCCAGGACGATGGGTCAGAGGGAGGTATCATCATTATCCAACCCCCAATTGGTTAACAAGACCCATTAAAGCACAACACGAGAGCTGCTGTCCTGACAATGACAATAACGACTAAATTTGACAGACTAACAAGAGAAATTAGCCAGTTAGAAGAGCTGATGACATGGTTCACACTTCATGAGCACCTAGCAGCTCAAATGAACCAGCTGCTAATAAATGGAACCCACCCTGAATGGCTAACTGAAGATAGGACAGTTCTAATCCTGAAGGACCCCAGACAGGGCCAGTTCTATCCAAATACCAGCTAATAACATGCCACTCCACAACATAGTCAGGCATCGTTGTGGCCTGAAGATGAGTAGACATATAGCTCAATATATGAGCGGGCCCCAGAAAGAAATTGGCAAGAACAGCAGAGGAACCAAGCACCAGCTATTGGTTAATTAAACAGTCACCTGAGACAGTAGGACCATTCAGACCAACCTGTGCACTGCCTTGATTGACTACAATGAAGCCTATGATTCAACTCCCCACACATGGAAACTGGAATGCTTGAGGTTAAATATTGTTAACAGGACTTCTAGAACCTTCACTGAGAACTCAATGGGGCTGTGGAAGACTTGAGGCTAACTTCAAGCCAATAGCACAAGTCACCATCAAGTGCTGAAGATGACCATGGAGATGCCCTGTCCACATTGCTGTTCTCCATAAGCCTGAGCGAGTAACTACAGATACCGGCAACTGAATGGAGCAGCCATCAGCCACCTCATGTTCATGGATGAAATCCAGCTGTATGCCAGCTTGAACGAAACATAAGTGAATGAAACAATTTCCCTGATCCATCTCACTAGGATATACAGCAGCAATGCAGGAATGACATTCAGAATGAATAAGTGTGATTGCAAGGACAGGAAAGGTAGCCAGAAGGAAGCATAGCAGATGTTGAGGGCAGCTACAAGTTTCTTGGTATCCCACAGGCAAATGGAAATCATGAAGAGGCGACCAGGAAAGCAGCCACAGCCAAATGCCAACAAAGAGTGAGGCAAGTAAGAACAATGGTAAGATCAACACACATCCTCTACCAGTCATCAGATACCCAGCTGGTATAATAACCTGGCCAAAGGAGGAGACAGAAGCCACTGACATCAAGACAAGGAAACTTCTCATAATGCATGGGGGGTTGTTGCAAATCCAGCACTCTGAGTTTGTACACTAAGGGTAAAAAGAGGGGCCAAAGTCTAGTGAGCTTCAGAGCAACTGTCCACAATGAAATAACCCAGGTCCAGGAAAATGGTCCATAATGACAAGGATCAATTATTTATATGAGAATTCTCAGGCACCACACTAGACTGTGAACTGGATATATTGTCCATTCACAATGGAATGGTAATGGAAATTCTAAAGGAATTATGAAGGAAAACAGTAACCTTTTGTAACACAGGCAGTGAGGTGTACCAATTTAGCCCAAGACAATCACATCAACACTGGCAAAACCACCTCACACCTGTACACACCATCAATCACTTGGGTAACCCTTCTCCACTCGCAGGGGTCTCAAATGAATGAGCGGAGACGGCAAACAAAGTAAAGGGCAACAATACCAAAGTTTATTTAAAACAATAAAAGAAAAAAAACAAAATCTCCAGGCTACTGTGGTGGTCACGCAACTCCAGTGGAGGGCTTCACCCTATAAAATGGAACAATGGTTCACAGCAAACTATCTTCTGTGCAATAAAACCACCACACTATAATGAAGTCAAATACCCGCACACAACCACTGCAAACTATCACACAACCCCACACTGGACAGCATTCCACCAACAGCAACTTTGGAGAAAACAAAACAAAAACAAACAACAATATTACTATCAAGGTTATTAATGTCACAGAGTAAAATTCATGCTTGTTTATTCTAGTTTTAAAAAATAAATATATATACTATTAAAAAAATATATACTCTTAAAATATATATATACTTTAAAAAAATATATATACTCTTCCGCCAGCTTCCAATCTCACTTGTAGAGCAAATTATTCAGGGCTCGTGATATAGCGACAAACCCGGGCACATCACTCGATTGCCCGTCTCCAAAAGACACAGGAATACGAAACAGGAAGAACTTCAAACAATAACAATACAGTATTAATGTTATCATGATAAATAAAACATACAGCGGACAAAAATAAAAATAAATAAAAAAACAATATAACAAAACAGCGACTGGTGCTGATGAGGTAACCTTCGAACACTTGCTCACTGGGACTGGTCTGTTGTCAGCAAGTAGTACTACTGTATTCCTCTGCTGGAACTTCGTGTCTACTAGAACGCGTCAGGCTTGTTGCTACCGTCTTGCACTGCACAAAATACTCAAAATGTGCTCTTCTAAGGCTCTCCAGCACAGCTTTCGATTCAGTGAAATCCAGACACACCGCCAAGCTCAGACCGCTAATGTGCACCATGCCAAACAATCATTACTGCGCAGGGCCGGTAGAATACAAAGGCACGACCAATCAGCAAATTACATCACTACTGCAGTACTGCGCATGACGAAAATCAACCCCAGACACACTGAGTCTGTTCGAAATAACCTACTACATACGGCATACTGCATACTTCACTCAGTATATACTGGATACTGCATACTGGTCCTTGTAGTAGTATGCAGTACAGTTTCCAGTATGCGACAAAAGCAAAGCATACTACGGGGTCATGTGAACGTAGCGTTGCATGATGGGATGCAGTACACCACGAAGATAGCTCTGTTCGTGTACTGGAATATTTTGCAGAAGTAGTATGTCATCCGGGGATGTTTCGCGTACTGGAAAAATTATTTTTATTCGCATACTGCATACGGCGTACTGATTTGGGGCCCAAGCAGTATGCCAGTAGTATGTAGTAGGCTATTAAAAAAACAGTCTGTTTTAAGAATTCAGAATATTTTAGAAGCAAAGCTCTCCGGACCTGCTTTCCACATCTTTTTGTTTTTAGCAGTTTCACAGTCACCACATGTTTTGAAGTTATCAGTAGTAGATTAGATGCAAACATACCTCATATTATTGCTATGCTACTGTCACTTGAAAATATGGTTATTCCACCTCTTTTGAATCCTATTGTATATGGACTAAACGTTCGAGAGATTTTGAACAGGATTAAAAGAATTATTTGGAAGAGGAAAACACAAATATATTTTTAGAGTTACTTCATTGATTTTAGTTTTTCATATACATGTCTGTATAGAGACTATGATGATTTTATTTATCACCTGCAAGTGTCCTTCCTTTATTAAAAACATTTGTAGTAGACTTTAGCATAGAGCACCAGTGATTAATTGACTCTTAATGTACTGTTTTTTGTATTGTGTAATTTAGAAAAGTAATTTGTAGTGCAGCTTTCAAATATATTGTTTGTACTGATGATATAATATAATTTGATTCTTCTAATTGGGGGCTTTCAGTTCTTAATGAATCGATGCACTTGATCACCTCATGGTTAATCGGTGTTTACCTAAATAATACTTTGTCAGTATTGTTGCATAGCCAATCACATGGCCAGTGGAGGTGGTAGGAAATGCAAGAGGCAAGATCTTCCTAGATGAAGACATGAAAGAAAGTATTACATGTGCCAACTCCTTGGGCTATGCACCTATTTCCACACATAAACAATTCCTTCCCATTAGAAATTACAAAAAACAATTCCTTCCCATTAGAAATTACAAAAAGGTAAATCATCTGGATCATGTCATACTTGTGAGATGGTATTATAACCATCAAAATGGATATGGTAACTAGTAACTCATGAATGCATGACAACAGTTTGTCAGCAGTTCATGATCAATTTGAGAGGACAAAAAAGCCATATGGCTAGCTTTTGCTGTTTTTGGAGCTACTGGTGTCAGTCCTGTTTCTCTCTATTGTTTTGATGGTCTATGATGACATCACTACGTGCATATAGACAAAAACATGCTGACCACTGTCAAGCTGCATGGCCAAAAATTGGATACATATATGATCTATGACCACATACAAAAGTGTCCCAAATCTGATTTGAAAAGATCATTGTCACAAGGCAAAAAGTCTGCTTTGAATCACTCCAGGTTGGTAAATATTGTGAATATACATGGGCATAGAGCCCCAGGCTCTGGAATTTTGCATGGTAGGTAATCGATAGTTCTAAACAGCTGACAGATTTTGCTTGAAAAGGGTAAGCTCTGAGGATGAAAAGAAAAAACTATCTGTGGAAGCAGCAGGATTGATAGATATGCATTCATGGGTACAAGAATAGACACTGAAGGAAATTAAGGTACAGATATGGTGACAATAACAGGCAAATGGACCAACAGTCATGGAGACAAGAACAAGCCTAGGGATATGAGATGAGATATAGATGGAGAATAGTGGGTAGGAAGAAGAGTGGCCAGGCATTGGAGGGGCAACTGGTGAATAAAACTCAAAAACTGGCCTGGAAAAAAATGGGGAAGCATGAAGAGCAGAACGTTGGAGAGTAGAATAGAATAGAATAGAATATAGAAGAGAGTAAACAGACTGGGGTCAGGTGATGGGACCGCCAGCAGGTCACACAGTGATGGCAAGCCACACTAGAGGCATGGCAGGCATGCCTTGGGAGCAGACCTCAGGGTCACCCTCACAGAAGCAGATGCCCTCATGGGACCAGGGCAGCACCGGAGAAAGGAGGCAGGGTAGCAACATCCATGCTGGAAACAGACAACCAGGCAATAGGAAATAAGGTGATGTGTTCCACACCTGACACAGGGCTAGACCAGGCAAAAGAGCCTCTTTGACTAAAGAGATGTGGAACAGCTTGGGAAGTGACTTTTCATTGTCTTTGGTGACCTGTTATCAAATATTTTGACTCTCCATCCATCCATCAACATCCGCAGTAGCCGGGAACAGTAGCCTAAGCAAGAAGACCCAGCTTTCCCTCTCCCCAGCCACCTCTTACAGCTCTTCTGGAGGCTTACCGAGTCTCTTCTAGATGACCGAACTCCTCACCCTATCTCTAAGGGAGAGGTCCGGACTGCTTAGGAAACAATTTTCCAATTTAGGTATTTTCTTGCGACCCACATACCACATGGAATGATGGCAGCTATGGGCAAGATGCAATTTGCCGGAACTCAACCGGCCTACAGCCATAACAGGGCCACATCTCAGCCACACTTGTACCACTAATACCAGAACTGGCCCATTTCTGTGCCATATGTGGCCCAGATCAAAATTTAAGGTATGTCTGCCCCAATCCCAATAATCTGTTTAAATCTTGTTGAATCAATCAAATTCAATAAATACAACTTTTTACTTTTCATTTAACATGTTAATTTTATTTAGTAACAATTCTCTGTATTTTGAAAAATTATAAATTCATAAAGTGACATGAAGAGCATGAATATTAATAAACATGAATAGAACCTAAATGTCATCACAAGCACATAAGAGTATAATATAAATATCATTTTCCTGAAAAGGCTATAAAATATTAAAGATAAAACATGGAAAAAAAGTCAATCACATAAAACAACACTCTTCACTCCCGCCTTGCCTGTCGTCAACCTTCACAACCCATGGACAGGTGTAGCCATCTCTTGACCCACATCTCAGTTTCTTGGGCAGTTGCCTTCATTGTAATCCTGTTGCATCAAACAGCACCTAAAAATACAAATTCATAAGGGTGATACAAACAAAATATACTACTTTCCTAAATGCATGCCAGCTGGGATAAGATGGGGTCTAAATGTATATTGGTCTGATATCCCTCTCACCCTAGATGGCTTTTCAGTTACACCTAAATCTTCTGCAAAAAGCTTAGGTGTCACTATTGATTCAGATCTTTCATTTGATACACATATATGCAATGTCACTAAGGCTGCCTTTTACCATTTACGTAATATTGCCAAGCTGAGACATTTACTTTCATTAGCTGATGCAGAGAAGCTGGTCAATGCTTTTGTCTCGTCAAGATTGGACTACTGTAATGGTCTTCTAATTGGATGCTCTAAACAGTCCCTAAAGAAACTCCAACTTGTACAGAATGCTGCAGCTAGGGCTAGAAAATTCGGTCATATTAGTCCTACTCTCTCAGCATTACACTGGTTTCCGGTTAAATATTGAATTGATTTTAAAATTAATTAATTCATTAATTTATGTAAATCATATAAACTTCATTTCACTTCTCAAATATCACTGTGTTCGTCCCCTATATAATATATTTAACTGAATTTTTGTATCCAAACATTCAATGATATATAAAGGAAAATCAGGAAAATTAACAAGGGTGCCCAAACTTTCGCATGCCACATCTGACAATATTTGTTCCCAACTGACAAGAATTGTGGAAGAATGGGGCATAAAGGACACGATTGTGGCAGTGGTCACAGATAATGGAGCCAACATGGTTGCTGCTGTGCGCAAGGCAGGTTGGGCACATTACTACATCCAAGCTCAAGGAAATTCAAAAGCAGCAGAAATTTCCTGAGCAAAAACTGCTTCAATCAGTTGAGACCACATGGAACTCTGTATTTTACATGTGGGAAAGACTGTCGGACCGTTTTTATTTTGTTTAAAGCCAGAAGTGCACTGCAGGGAAGACATTCCTTATTCTTTGTATTATTTTCTTGTATTGTTCAACTTGAGAAAAATAACAAGTTTGAAACTGTTGACAGTATTTGTTGTGGTGTGTTAATTTTGTTGTATTGTGGTTTGTTAGCCCTCTAGTTTTGTTGTGTTGAGTGATATTTGTTTACACAAATTTGTTATTTGTATATTTATTTTGTTACTGTTCCATTGTTTCTAAATACAAATGTTGCGATAATAAAATATTTCGTTGTCACATACAATGTTTGGCGAAATTCTATCCTAGGGCTTTTGGATCCTTTGGCTCTATGAAGCTTAAATATTAAAAAGTATCGGTATCGATATCGGCGATACTGGCCCTGCATTTACTTGGTATTGGATCGATACCAAAATTCCCAGTATCGCCCACCTCTAGAGCTAACTGACAGGATTGCACAGGGTTCATAAACGTTTTCAAATGCAAGCACTTGCCAAGTACTTTCAAGGTCCATTTTCAATATTTCCCAGCACATACATACTCAGAATGATTAATTCACTTTTATCACCGTGTTTGGTAATAGTAGAAGATTAGCTAGCTACATTAAATGCTTAAAATATATGCTAGTTTGGTTAGCTCGGTTAGCTATCTTAGGTACCAAGCTATCATATCAGCTATCGAACTATTCAGTCAGACTATTTGTTGTGGAACAAAAATTATTACAATTTCAAGAATTTTCAAGTACTTTAGCCAAAATTCAAACTTGAAAATGCAGCATTAAAGTTCAAGCATTTTCAAGGATATCAAGCACCCATACGAACCCGTACGAGTTGAGAGCAACTTAGCTAGCGGGAGATAATGTCAGCCGTTAGCACGCTAGTCTGCACTAACGCACCGAGAACGATTAATATAAAATGATGTACAAACAAATTTAACCAAAGTAGCTGGCTCCTAGGTAACTAAGCACTATTCTAAATTACAGTTAACCAGTTGTAAAACGTAGCAACAACTAATGTTAATGGTCAAAATCCTTGTCAATGTTCTTTTGGGGGAAACTTCTATCTTAGCTTACCGCGTCCGTGTGCGTTCTCAAAAGTCTTTGGCGCCTTTTTCGTGTCATCAGATCTGTAGCACATTGTAGGCAGAGCAGCTGTTGGGTGAAAGTCCTGTAGCCATTCAGCGCGATTTTACAGGAACTTACTGAATAGACAATCCACTCTCACATTCAGCATATGTGCCACCTTTTAATGTTATTTCTCACAAGTACAGCAAATAAACAATAGACAAAAAATATCCAGAAAATTGATATGACTAATTGATTCCCCAGTCATTTTAACTTAGAATTTTTAATTATCTTAACTCCTGAACTCCTAAATGGTCAAATTCAATTATACATTATATAACATAACATTGTGATCGGGCGGCATGGTGGTGTGGTGGTTAGCACTGTCGCCTCACAGCAAGGCGGTCTGGGTTCGATTCTCGGTCTGGGCTGCTCTGTGTGGAGTTTGCATGTTCTCCCTTTGCCTGCGTGGGTTTTCTCCAGGTACTCCGGTTTCCTCCCACAGTCCAAAGACATGCATCCTAGGTTGATTGGTCACTCTAGATTGCCCGTAGGTGTGAGTGTGTGTGTGTGCGTGTTGGCCATGTGGCGGACTGGCGAACTGCCCATGGTGTACCCTGACTTCGCCCGGAGATGCTGGGATTGGCTCCAGCCCCCCCGTGACCCCGACTAGCGGGAATAAGCGGTACGGATAATGAATGAACATTGTGATCTTATATAGGTGTGTAATCTTTTACTAACCTATGTATTATTACACCCCCCAATGGCCCAGATCAGTACTGAGGCATGAGGGCCAAATAACAGTTTGTAACATGTTGGCCACTTTTGGCTCACATGCAGTTTGCCAGTACCAGCAGTGAGCCGGTCATGCCACACTGTTGCCAGAATTGGCCCACATCTGCATGCTATCTGGGTAGCTGCATTTTAGAATTTTAAATTGGATATTTCAGAAACCAGAACACCAGCTGTGGCAAGCAGCCATCTCCAGAACAGAACATTTTTTAGGTCTCTCATTTGTACATCAGTGCTGATCTACAATAAAGTAGAACCATGCTGGTGATACAAATTTACAAAATTGTAGACTAATAAAACTGTAGCTTACAGTTAAGCCATGATCAACCCTGTCATGACCATTTGTAGCCGATCCAATAGACAAAAGTATGTTAAATAACAGTATGTCTGCAGTACATTTATCATCTTCAAAAATGATATTATAATTAAAAATGTTTTATTTTAATTACCACTATTGTAGGCTAATTTCTACTACAGTCAATTGCTTTCATGAAGGAGGAAACTTGCTAGGTGATAAATAGAACCAGCCTTGTCTCTACATAGGTCTATGAAAATGAGCCAAGATTCATGTACAAATAAACATGTCCTGTTTCCAGAGATCATTTCTGGACAGAGGTTCTTTATCAGCCAACCTCTTAAAAATATAGTAGTTTTACTGTATACCTAAAAATATATCTGTGTTTTCCTTTTCCAGACTATTCTCTTAATCCTATTCAAAATCTCTTGCACTTTCAATCCATATATAATAGGGTTGACAAGTGGTGGAACAATAAGATTTTCAACTGATATCATCATGACAATAATATGAGGTATGTCTGAATCTAATCTGCTACTGATGACGTCAAAACATGAGGTGATAGTGAAACTAATACAAGTAACAAGATGTGGTAAGCAGGTCCGTAGAGCTTTGCTTCTGAAATGATTTGAATTCTTAAAACAGACTGCCAGTATTCTCATATACGAGAACACTATGAAAATGAATGGTGCAAATAAAGCAATGATTATAACAAACACCCCATATACATTCCTTACAGATATGTCTCCACAACTTAATTTCATAACTACATTATTATTACAGTATATTCTGTCTAATTTGAATTTACAAATTTTAATTTGATATGTTAGTATAACTGATATTCCCATTTCACAGGAAGGAAAAAACCAACAGCAAAATAAGATCTTCTTGACAGTGGACATTTTCACAAATGTTGCATAATGTAAAGGTTTACATATAGACACATATCTGTCATATGCCATAGCAGATAACAGTGTGAATTCTGAAGCACAATATGTATAAATAGAAAAGAACTGAAATGTACAGGCTTCAAAAGAAATAATTTGCCTTTCAGAAAGAAGGTCTATCAGTAACTTGGGGTAAAAAGCAGTTGTTCCAAAGAGAGCATTACAAAGCAGAGCAGCAATGAATATGTACATAGGCTCATGGAGACATTTGTTTGTACATATGACATAAATGACAACACAATTACAAGAAATAATCAAAAGGTAGACTGTAAGAGTAGTTATGAAATACAAATATCTGTATTTCTCTAACTCTACATGCCCCTCCAAACTGAAGTACGTAACATTAATAGAATAATCCATTAGTTTGTTTTATGTAATCAATCAGATGCAAAAATTTGTCAGGCATAATCATAAGCAAAGATGAAGTATGGCTATGTAGACATTCTCTGTGGGGTATTTATATGTTCTCATAACTTTTCTTTGTCCATTGGCCTAAATTAGGACTCTACTCCTTCCTTTTGGGACCATCACTACAGATAGACAAAGGTGTTCTGCAAACAAGTGGGAGTTGTACACTAGGGAATGTGTAATGGATGAGGATGTTTAGAATATCTTAAAGAAGTGGAGACATGAACCCATCCTTATAAATTATATAAAGAATATCTCTTTAAATGGCGGTAGCTACCGTGGGGGAGATGTTAGTTAATAGTACTAATAATAATGCTAATAATAATAATACTCTATTTTTTTTAACAAAGTTCCACTGTGCCAGAGCTGGTTCCACTTCCTGTGAACTATGAGACCTTTAAAGATTTGATCTGTTTTTTTGTTTGAGAGCCCAGTGATCACATATGTTGGTGTTCCACTTTTATCTCTGCAATGTCCAGTACTGCTTTTATGGAGTTCTTTTTGCACTTCCTATACTCTTTTTGTCAGTTTTTATGTTTTCTGAAGATCTGCTGAACCTGGCATTAAGCATCTCCTGCTGTATTTCATTGTACACCTTGGCTATGCTTTAGGAGCTTTCCAGTTTACTGTAACATTTGGGCAGTGTAGGCTGGATTCAAGTGCTGAGAATATGCGTTTAATAAAGATAACTCACCAAAAGGTAACACACTTAAATCACACAATGTAACACCTAACCAAACTACAGATAACAAATAAACAACTTCCAAACACCACAAAGGGCAGGGAAACAACCAGAAATACCGACATGGAGTACAATGATATTGAGCAAGATGCTAAACATAAGAAATAACTAAATGAGGTAACAACGAAAAATACTAGGCACTAGGTGTCATGTCTGGCTCTGCCCCTTGTGTCACTTATGTCCTACGTTTTGTTTTTGCTTCCCAGTATGTATTGTCCTTGTTTGTTCACACCTTTATTTGTAGCCCTGCCCCTTGTAGTACTGTCAGCTGTTCCTTGTTTAGTTTGGTTATTGTGTATGTATTTAGTCCCCTCGTTTTGAGTCTGTCGTTGTGGGTCCATGTTTGATGTTTCATAGTTCCTGGTTAATGGTTATAGGTTATATTCAAATGTTTTGGTTATCATCATAAGGTTAGGGTTATGTTCTTATTGTAATGTTTCAGTTAAAATTTATGTTTAAATTCAACTTGTCGTGATTCATTCAATTTGTTGTGGTTCATGTCCTTTGTACATTGTTTGTATTTTGTGGTGTTCTCTGGTGTGTTAGTTTCACTCTCGCATGTGTCCGCCCCATACGCTCTTGGAACCTCCCGAATTATAGATTGACCGACTTCTTCAGGACACAGTGCGAGAACTGAACATTGTGAAAGAGGAAGATCGCAGTCCCCCGCAACTCGTTTTTCCCATGGATCTCCTCGAATGGGTAAAGAATGGAGAACCTTTTTTTCTTTCCCACAGAGATTAGTCCCCCTCACGAATACAGAGGGGAAGGCCACTTGGATGGCTTCATATTGCAAAGTAAACTGTCTTTTGAGACTCTCCTCTGCCCCAAACCACCGAAATGTCTGAAGGTACAACTGTTGCAATTTCTTGAGGGCAAGGCATTGCAATGGGCTGACCTCTTATGACCCAGAGACCTAAGGAGATGAGTACATTGGAGGGGTTCTTCTACTACTATGGGCCAGATTCGCAATAATGCAACAGCTTTCTTATGAAGCCTAAAGCACCTCCCGATTTTGAGGCGCTCCCTGATGCCATGGTTCCTGGCTTGGGGGATGCCATGTTACCTACTCCTGCAACTTCCTTCAGAAGAGGCCTGCCCATGTCCCTGAGGCCAACGACAGGCCTGCCCAGGTCCCTGAGGCCAACGACAGGCCTGCCCATGTCCCTGACGCCCACGAGAGGCCTGTCCTGGTCCCTGAGGCTCACGAGAAGCCTGCCTCCTTGCCAGAGGCTATAAGGGAAGCAGTCCAGCTATCCCCGAAGGCCGCACCGCCTGCCACGCAGCCAGACCCAGCACCTGTGCCTTCAGCTCCCATGACCCAGAGGGGGTCGTTTCCTGCGCGTGTTACTAAGGGGGGCCTGTTCATGTCCAAGTGACCTGACGTGGTCCTGGTCATTTTCCTGAGTTCCACCGGAGACATGTGCCAATGGCATGCCAAGGGGCTGTTGGTGGACTAGCTACCCAATCCATTTCAGGAGTCTGCCCAAGGTCATGTTTAGAGACTGGCAGGTCTATCCCAAAGACTAATCAGACTGCTTTGCAGGTTGACCAGTCTAGTTCAGGAACTGTGCCTCTTAAGTGTCTTCCCTTTGCCTACAGGGGTTGTTAGGCAATCAGGTCCATGTAGAACTCATGGTGTTGCAAATATGTTTGACATGTGCAAGGACTTTCCTATACCACGCTTGGTCCATGCCTTTGTTCCATGCTTCCGCTCCGGGTTACATGTTGGTCCCGGTCTCAGTCCATGATACTGAGTCACTTCCTATGTCTGTTGTGGTATCAGGTTGTTTTGTTTCTTTACCTGTCCCCAAGATTTTATCCCGTTTGGTCCCTGTGCCACTGTTTGTCATCACTGAAATACTTACCTCTGTTTACCTCTGTACTTACCTCTCCTTGGCTCTGCTCCCTTATCGGGTCCTGGTCCCGTTGGTAATCCTGTTTCTCCTGCTCCTGGTTTTCTCAGTGCGGTACCCCTTTGTGTATGACTAGTTTGCTTTGTTTTCTTTTCTGGTTATGTCTTCTGTTCTTTTTCTTTTTGTTTTTGCATGCCTCCATGTCTGACTCCACCCCTTGTGTCACTCATGTCCTACAATTTGTTTTTGCTTACGTGTACATTTTGTCCTTGTTTGTTCACGCCTTTATTTGTAGCCCTGCACCTTGTAGTATTGTCAACTATTCCTTGTTTAGTTTGGTTACTGTGTATGTATTTAGTCCCCTCATTTTGAGTCTGTCGTTGTGGGTCAGTGTTTGATATTTCATAGTTCCTGGTTAATGGTTGCAGGTTATATTCAAATGCTTTGGTTATTGTCATAAGATTAGGGTTATGTTCTTATGGTAATGTTTCAGTTAAAATTTGCTTAAATTCTACTGTGTTGGTTTATGGTTTGTCATAGTTCATGTCCTTTGTACATTGTATTTTGTTTCTCTGGTGTTTTAGTTTCACCCCTGTGTTCTAGCCCCTTATTCCGCATTCCTGTCTACCCTTGTGTTTCTCCCGGTTGAGTTTGTGTGTTTCAACACATTATCCATCGTTTTCTTTATTTCATGTTGATGTCTTGTTTACTGTAGTTAGCTTGTTTCATTGTTGTCATTATCTCCCTGTTTTAAGTTTGTGTTTTCGTTTCGTATATATTTTTTTTACCATGCTTCATCATCCGCGTATTCTTCATTTGTCTTTGGCCAAGTTGGAGAAAGTTGAATAAACCCCACCAACTCTTGCATGTGTGTCCACCCCATACTCTCTTGGAGCTTCCTGCGTTACACTAGAAGAAGGGTTTACAGGGAATTCACAGGAAGAACAGCTAAGGAGCAGACTCCCGACATGCAAACACAATAACCCACAAACATGAAGGGCAAGCACAGAGAATAAATATGAGAAACTAAACAACATACAGCTGAAAACATTAACGCAAATCACATGAGTGTGGCAGAAAGAAGGAAAACCAAGGAAACAAAAACAAAGGCGGAACTTAACTTAACTTAACTCTAAACACATAACTCCACAGAGAAGTGGAGGGCGGAGCCATGTGTGACAGAACCCACCCTCTAAGCGTTCCACTCAGGGACACGCAAGGACCTACACCAGGAAAGACAGACCAGGGACGGGAGCAAAGTGAGGCACGGGGACTAGAACCTAGAGGGGATCCACAGGGTACGGCCAAGGGAAGACAACAAACTAGACACAGGACAGGACGGAGTATAATGGGACAGAAGACTAGATGCAGGAACGAGACTAGAAAAACCACTAGGGGGGGCAAGAGTGGGAGACAAAATAGGGCAGGTGGGACCAGGAACAATAGGTGTAACCGAGGGGAGAGAGACGCAGAAACGGGCACAACAACAGACTGGGACGTAACATTGGGAGACTGGACAGAATGCTAGGCCATGGGGCACTGGGTTGGGTTCGAGCTGACAGACACTGGGGATTCAGGATGGGGAATGCTGGACTGAGGATGGGCGAGGACATTGAGACAGAGCTAGAGAGAACAGGACGGGGACTAGGTGGGAATGAGGTGATAACAGAGGTGAGTGTATGCAAAACAACAGAAACAGGGATAAGATGCGTAACATATTTGGGGAACGACATGGGCACAAGGACAGAAACAATGACACCAGACACTGACATCAACACAACCTGGCACAGGGGAAGGGAACACCGGCCTGGACCATGGAAAACAGGCCAAAACATCCACAACACTGAGAGTCCCAAAAGAATCCATCTGAGGTGCAACCCCAGGCACAGTAGGGAAAACACAGTAAGGCAGTAGGGTGTGTTTGCAGTAACCAGCTCCAAGTGGGCTTCAGGAATGGGTTCAGGCCCCCAGGACCTCAGGAACAGGAGTGGGCGACCTGTAGGCATCAGTAGTGGTTGCTGAAGACACTGGTCATGGATCCGGAGGCGCTGAAGACACTAGTCGCAGACCCGGAGGCGCTGAAGACACTAGGCGCAGGCTTGGAGGCGCTGAAGACTATGGTCGCGGGTCCGGAGGCACTGCAGCTGCTGGCGGAGGCATCGTAGCTGCTGGGCGCGCTGCCGCAGGCGCAAAAAAAAGTGTGTGTGAGAGAGAAAGAGGGACAGAGAGAAAGAGATTGTGACAAATGGTGGCATGCTTTAAAGGCCTAAAATCAATCACATCCTAGAAAACTTGAAAGGTTTATTAGCATTATTAGCATATCTCTTAATTTGTTTTATTTAGTGTGGAATAAAACTATAGCAAAAGTACAGAATGTTCTGTTCTTGAAGATAAGGCCCATTAAGTAAGATATGCTGATCTCATGTGGGGTCAGCAGAAGGGACCTTAAAAAACAACTTGCAACATACACTATATTGCCAAAAGTATTGATAGCATTTTATTTTATGCAGAAAACTTAAGTTCGCATTCATGGAGGGGCACAAAGTCCTCATTCAACTGTGTCACAGTATGGGGGCCTCCCCCTGCCGGTCGCCTCTGTCACAGCAGCAATTGTCCTGTTGTTGTTGCGTTGTGATCGTCCCTCAGGTGGACGGGGCCTATGATTCCCCCTCACTTGACTGTCGTTTGTCTCTCTATATATGTCTTGTCTTTGTACCAGTTGACTGCTGGTTATTATTTCCTTAATTTGGAACGTCACGGGTATTTGGTTTGCGCACGTTATGCATTAAACCCTTCTTTTTACCTGGGGCTTGGCGTGATCGCTTCCTTTTTGTTCGCACTCCCCTGCCCGTCACTACCGGCTGCCTCCGTCCGAAGTGGCAGTAGGACATTTCCTGTTGTTGCGTTGTGTTCGTCCCTCAGATGGGCGGGGCCCATTAGGTTTCCCGACACCTGAGGGTCGTTTGTCTGTCTATATATGCCTTTGTACCAGTTGACTGCTGGTTATTGTATCCTTCATTTGGATTAAGTCACTGGTTTTGTGTTGTGCACTTTCTTCATTAAATCCCCTCTTTTCCCTGAGATTGGCGTGATCGCTTCCTTTTTAATTTGCACTCATATTATTTTTCATTAAGTACATTAAAAAACTTGAAAAATGCTAGAATCATCTCACACCAGATCTCTAGAAACATATTGTTCTCATCTCATTGTATGGCTTTGCTCCTCCGTGTATGTATGTGTATATGCATGTGTGTATTTATTATGATTTTTGGTTTTTTTGTTTTGTCTGCTGTCAATGTGTCATTATTTTGCCCCCTCAAAAGTTCGTTTAAAATTACATTGATTCCGCAGGGCCTATGTTGACCTTTACTGTACAAAAGTTTGGTCATTCTCCTGTATATTTTATTGGCGAAATTTGTTTGTTCTTTCGGCATTACATTCTAGTGTTTCCTGTACGTGTGCATCTACTTTACGTGCCTGCCACTTTCTCACAGGTGAATTGGTAAATTGCCAGTCACATTGAGTGTGAGTGAAGTTTTCGTTGAATCGGCACGTAATGTCATGCACAGAAAATGCAAATTTCAGGATGAATGGCTTTAAATATGGAATTCAGTCTTTAGAATTTGCATTGTATTAACATCGTTTTTTGATCAAATATTCAGGGGTAGCAGTAGGTAAATGCCGCCAGGTGCAGCCCTTGAATTTGAGGATGTGTCACGGTGAGAAGGCGGGATCGCCACCAGAGGGCACCCGCGAGGACACCTCGTACACGTCACACCCTCACTTGGCACCGACACACCCCCACACAGACCCGGTCACTCCCACCTTCCCACTCACCTGAGTACTGACACCTGTGCACGGTATTCAGGGTTATTATTTAAGGCCACAGGTCTTGTCGTTCAGTGCTGCACATTGGCCCTACCTGGATGGAACCCGCTCCTCAGCTACTCCAGGAGATCCGCTGCTGATCCTGAACGACACCCTTGCATCTACGAATACTCTCTTTATTGTTACTCCTTCTTTGGCTGAATTGCCTTTATTTGTGTTGTACCTTATTATGAGCATGGAAGAAAATAAAAGTCAAGGCTCGCTACCCTCGCCTCCTGCTGTGAACCTAAACCCGTTACAGGATGTTGGTCCTGGAAAGTCATTTAACCTCTTTGTGCAGTTGCGCCCTCTAATGGTCCCGTCACCGGGCAAAATCTGTTTTCCGCATAAAAATAACTAATAATATCGAAAGTTCTTAAAACACAAGCCCATCACACTAAATTTATTTTTTAGAACTAATATAACTTACTGCATACCGATTTTCAGCCACCTACTGTGACGGGTTTAGGCAGACAGCAGGAGGCGAGGGTTGCGAGCTTCCGGTTTTATTTTCATCCATGCTCAATTACAAACCAACTCAAAATAAAGGCACTAATGCCCAGTAACGTTGCAGAAAGAAACTAGTAGAATTAAAGCAGTTCAACGGCGTCGTTCAGAAGCCGCGAGTCTTCCTTGGAATCAGCGTAGCTGGGTCCATCCAAGTAGGGCCAATGCGCAGCACTGAACGACTGGACCTGTGGGTTTAAATAAGACTCCCAAATACCGTGCACAGATGTTAGTATTCAGGAGAGAGAGAAGGGGGGAGTGACATGGTCTGTGTGGGTGTGCGTCTGTGCCAGGTGAGGGTGTGTCTTGTGCTCTGTGCTCTCACGGGTGCCCTCTGGTGGTGATCCTGCCTTCTCACCGTGACACCTACATGCAACTGTTCGTGAGAAATCCCGTTCTGAACACACCGTGTTTACACCATGTGGTTTACACGTGCAACTTCACTCGCCCTTTAAATTGTCCTTTTAAAAAGTCTACGAAGTAAGATGATTTCAGGTTTTGTCACCTAAAATTCATTTACTATCAAAGCATCAGTATCACATTTTCAAACAGCATATGGAATGTTGGTAAATACCTTTATTTGCTTGCTCACGACATCTTATACAAATGCATAATCCTTTCCTTTGCTGAGAACAACAAAAAATTCTTGACCTATCAGTGACATCGTAGCGTTGTTTTAAGTAGTCTGCTCTCCAATTGCAAAGCTACATCTGTTTACTTTTGAATTGTGTAGTTTTTATTGGTCTGGAGGGTGGTGGTGGTTTTGAATGACAGCCTTTCACACCTCTGCCTGGTGAGGTGTAAAGGGAGAGGGGAGGCTATCAAGTAACTGCAAAAGCGACAAGCTGACGCCTTCGAAGTGATTGATAGCTGTTCTAGCCAATAGCTCATTTGAAGCTGAAAGATTAACACGTCACTTGCTGTGATTCGTGATTGATTGTCTTTGGGAATTTCATGCGCAACACATCAAGACATTTCGGTAGTAAACATGCTGACCTAAGCTAGGCTAAGCTAAACTAAGACTTCGAAATAGCCTACTACATACGGCATACTGCACTCAGTATATACTGGATACTGCATACTGGTCCTCGTAGTAGTATGTAGTACAGTTTCCAGTATGCAACAAAAGCAAAGCATACTACGGGGTCACGTGAACGTAACGTTGCATGATGGGATGCAGTACACCACGAAGATAGCTCTGTTCGCGTACTGGAATATTTTGCGGAAGTAGTATGTCATCCGGGGATGTTTTGCGTACTGGAAAAATTCTTTTTATTCACATAGTGCACACGGCATACTGATTTGGGGACCAAGCAGTGCGCTAGTAGTATGTAGTAGGCTATTTCGAACAGAGCCAACGCTAAACTCTCCAGAGCACACGCGATCGACTCTGTTTGGCAAAACTGAAGCAGTCGTACATTATTTTGAGAGTGAATAATTTGATTGCATATACGTTTGGACATCATAGAAAAAGAAAATGTTTAATTTAGCTGGAGTTATGCCGAATTGTTTGGGAAGAATGCTAAACCGGAAGTTAGCTAAGAAGAGCTACGAAGGATGCAGTTGCGTTTGTGAGTATGAATAAACAGAATGCATACTAAATACAGAATACAGAAATGCATACAGAAAGAGAATGCATACTAAATATTAGAATATAAGCAGTATTAGAACATTAGAAGTATTAGAACTTTTGTTTTAGTAAAAAAAAATGTTGCATGCTCTTGATGAATAGTGGCCAATGTCTTGGATAAAGGCGTGGCACTTTCGCGAGGCCTTGGACACCTTGTGGAAAATACTGTGTAGCTCTTCAGTACTTCCATGTATATGCTCAATATTGTTTATTGTGTAAGACAACACCCTGTTCAATCAGAAAAATCAACTGTCTACTTCAGTTTGAATCCTGAATTATCATTTTGCTATATGTACACCTTGAGATAACTAGTGTTAAAGTGTATTAGTACAAATTGTTTAGAAATCGGCTCAAAATGGCCACCGCACGAAGGGGTTAAAGGTCCTTAAATTTGATCTCCAAGGTGTGGGAACCCTGAACACACCATCATCCACTTATACACATGCACATAGACCCACACATACACACGTTTACATTTACATTTACGGCATTTAGCAGACGCTCTTATCCAGAGCGACTTACAAAAGTACTGTGTTCAGTCAGAATATGCATCTCTATCTAGTATAAACAGGTTTAAGTCCAAACTACTCGAGCTCAAGCACTGCCATAAACAGTTGCCAGTGCTGATGCCTAGAAAGAAGACAACAAAATATAAGATTAAACACAGTGCAATACCTAGCAAGACTGAAATACCTACAAGACTACATGCAGTATAAGTGCAATACTTAGCAAGTGTTCCTAAAGATAAAGTGCAATTACGCTTTATACCAATGCTTCAGTGGATTAGTGCTTATAAGTGCTTTACAAAGAGATGGGTCTTCAGTCTGCGTTTGAAAACCACGAGAGAGTTCGCCGTTTGGACAGCCAGTGGACGTTCGTTCCTCCATCTGGGTGCCAGGACAGAGAAGCACCTTGTCACGTGTCTTCAACGAATCTTGAGGGATGGCGGGTCAAGCCGAGCCGTACTTGAAGCGCGAAGGGCTCGAGGTGCGGATCGACTTTTGACCATTGCCATAAGGTCACATACACTGACTTACTTACCTCACGAGCTGGTGTAGTACTTGGTGCAGTCCTCTCCTTGATCTCCCTCACCATGGCTGCAGTGGCTGGGGTCCTTGGCACACGACTCACTGCCATCCTAGTGGGCCCTGGCACTTTATTATGTTTCTGATTATTATGTTTTTTACAGACAGTTTTTCCTGATGCATATTTGGGGACTGTATTTCACATGAATGTCTTGCTTGGAGGAATAGCAATTCCCTCGTCTGGTTCAAAATCAGAATCATTAGAATCAGAATTTAGCTCAAGATAGTCTTCTTCTTCAGACACATCCTCCTCTTTTTCACCATCATGATCAATAATGACTTCCAGAGCCTCCTGGACTGTTGTACTTTTGCTTCAGCTGCTCATTTTGTAAAGATGACAGACAGAGTGCCTGACAGAGTGTAATGTTGGTAGGACTACCATGCAGAGAATATTTTATGTTTCGCCCCTCCCTGTTGAGTGTCCACTGAATGTGTTCCTGCGAGAACATAAATGCTTCCTGTCAAAAGTCATAACATCTGCACCTGTGTGTGTGTGTCTGTGTGCACGTGTGTGATTGGGGTGAAATATGCCTCACAGTTGCAAAGGAAGAAATACTCAGGTAAAAGGATGACATTTCTGACATCCTTTTACCTCCAGTTTGACTGATGGGTCAAATTGACCCGAACAGTATCTATGTGATATAAACATGCAGGGGGTGGTTGCAAATATGTGAGATGAACCATTTTCATATTATTACAATACAATATATTCTATTCAGGCAAATAGAAGAAGCTTCATACTGAAAAAACACTTTTAACTATTATTCCTAGATCTTCTAGAACTTTAAAACAGGTCAATTTGACCAATAACAACAGGTGGGTTAACAACTATAACTGTTAGAATCCAGGGCTCTGCATTTATTGCACAGGAGGTTAGGCAGGGTGTTACACAAACAAGGAAGAAAACAAGTCACAGCTGGGGCATGAACCAAAGATAAAAAGGATTGTGTGAAGGTCAACACGATCACACAGACTGCAACTCGGATGTGGGGCATACAGTTACAAGGCCTATACAACAAAACTACATTTGTACATTTATATTTTCCTTTTAATATATAAGAAAGGAGGAATCCTGTGTGTGACAGATAATATCATCGTTGTCTCTGTCGGAATAGACAATAAAACAATGATGTAACTAAAAATGAGTTTGTGTTTTCCTTTTCCAGATTATTCTCTTAATCCTATTCAAAATCTCTTGTACTTTCAGTCCATATATAATGGGGTTGACAAGAGGTGGAACAATAAGATTTTCAACTGATAATATCATGACAACAATTTGAGGTATGTTGGAATCGAATCTGCTACTGATAACTTCAAAACATGCAGAGACAGTGAAAGTAATAAATGAAAAAAGATGAGGTAAGCAGGTCCGAAGAGCTTTGTTTCTGTGATGTGAATTCTTGAAACTAACTGCAAGTATTCTCATATATGAGAACACTATGAAGACTACTGGTGGAATAATGGCAACAGTTGTAACAAACACTCCAAATGCATTCCTTACAGATATGTCTCCACAACTTAATTTCATAACAATATTATTATTACAGTATATTCTGTTTAATTTGTATTTACAAATTTTGATTTGATATGCTAGTATTGTTGATATTCCAATTTCACAGGAAGGAAAAAACCAACAGCAAAACAAGATCTTTGTGACAGTGGACATTTTCAAAAGAGTTGCATAATGTAAAGGTTTACATATGGACACATATCTGTCATAGGCCATAGCAGATAACAGAGTGAACTCTGAAGCACCATATGTATAAATAGAAAATGACTGAAATCTACAGGCTTCAAAAGAAATAATTTGCCTTTCAGACAGAAGGTCTATCAGTAACTTGGGGTAAAGAGCAGTTGTTCCAAAGAGAGCATTACAAAGCAGAGCAGCAATGAATATGTACATAGGCTCATGGAGACATTTGTTTGTACATATGACATAAATGACAACACAATTGCAAGAAATAATCAAAAGGTAGACTGTAAGAGTAGTAATGAAATAAACATATCTGTATTTCTCTAACTCTACATGCCCCTCCAGACTGACGTATGTAACATTAATAGAATAATCCATTCTATTATTACTTAAAGTTTACTTAGTTACTTAAAGTACATTACCTAAAGTTTGTTTTAAGTAATCAATCAGATTCCCAAATCTTTCAGGCAAATTATCAGGCATAATCATTAGCAAAGATTAACTATGGCTTTGCAGACATTCTCTTTGCGGTATTTATATGTTCTCGTGTAATTAGATAATTTTTCCATGTTCATGGGCTAAATGAGAATTCTACTCCTTCCTTTTGGGAGCATCATTACAATTAGATAAGCAAGGTGTTTAAAATGCAAACAGAAGTGGGAATCGTACTCTAGGGAATGCGTGATATGAATGAGGATGTTTAGAATAACTTAAAGGAGCCATTGAATGAACGCATCATTATAAATTCAGAAAATCTCTTTAAATGGCTGTAGCATATCATTGGGGAGATATTAGTTTATACACCAATAAAATGATTTAACAAAGTGTCTATGCCAGAGGTGGTTCCAGTGCCTGTGAACTATGGGATTTTTTAAGATTTGACCTGTGTTTATTTATTTGAGAGCCCAGTGTTTTACATAAGGTTTTACATAAGGTAAAAGGTAAGGTAGGTATTCCACTTTTATCTCTGCATTATGCTGCACCATCGGATGCATCGGACTATGCAGTGGGGTTGTGCATGAACAATGGGTCAATGCGGCCTGAACGCCTCTTGTATTCTTCAACCACCAGCTCCACCCCAACAAGCGCAAGTATAGTGCATTTCATTGTGAACTACTCACCCTGTACTGTCTGACCCGGAGGTACACACCTACAGGACTGTGATCACCAGCCTAAGCAGTTGATCTTGACCAACATGCAGAGGAACTTAAATAAGCCAAACGGGGTGATCGCCGCCATCTTTGGAACATCTGCAGGGTGCACAAGGGCCTGGTGGTAGCCACAAACCTTGGAAAAAGGTCCACCTTGGAAAACATGACATTCCCAGCCAAACAGCAGGAAAAATCCTGAATGTGAGGAATATGGTATCGGTCCGGTGTGGTTGCATTGTCGAATGCAACGATAATCACCGCAAGGACGCCAACCACCATCCAGAGTCTCTTAAGAGGCTAGAACACCTTAGTGTTTTCCTACATGTCTGTGACTTAGGTCAGAATGTCTATAGTAGCCCCTACAATGTCAAAATTGTTTTGATTATATGGAACTATGGAATAACCTTCCAGAATGTGTCCGAGACTCAGTCTCAATCTTTAAGTCTAGGTTGAAAATTTACTTAGTTTGGTATTTGGTAATTAATGTGCCCCCTTAGATAAAGGTTACAGATCCAGGGGTTCATGGGCAAAGGGTTTTATAGTAAGCTGGGGCACTGGTGCTGTCATCCTGTCACTGCACATGATCACTCAAGTTTGTTGACAGTGTATTGGATGGATGCCAATGTCTCAGGATGCTCCCAAGTGTGTGTTACCTTCTGGTTCTGCCCTTTAGCTAGGCTTTAATAATTTAATTGCTGGAGCTGCTGCCACAATCCAGAAATGTTTCCTTTGTCCCACATATAATCCCATACTGTGACGACTGGGGCTCAGGCGGCAGAGAAGGATCCATACGCAGGCGTGATCGAATGGTTCTTTAATAATAATAAATGACAAGGAGTCACAGCCGAGGACCCCAAAGGGGCTCGAACAGGCAGCAGCCCGAGCAGGGCAGAGGCAAGAGAATAGTCATATAAACAGGCAAAGGGTCAAACACCAGAGAGACAGCAAAAACCAGGCAGAGGTACAAAAGGGCAGAATCCAAAAGGTACGAGGCAACAAGCAAAGGTCGGAGACAGAAAGCAATCAGAGTAGTACTAGGTACAGAAACGCTCGGTAAGGCTGTGCAAGAACAAGGCAATACTTCGCACTGGGTTAAGGTCTACACACATCTTAAGTAGTCCATCAATTAAGGGAAAACCAGTTCAGGTGTGGAGGTCGGTATTCGGGCGAGGGTGCCCTCTGGCGGTCCTGGTCCGCAACAGCGGGCTGCGCCCTCTGGTAGGCACGAGTGCTGACAGCACCCCTGACACATACAGACCTAATTGTCCCTCCTCTTTACTTATTCCTTTTTCCAAATGGCTGCCCTCCTACCCAAGAAATACTGAGACAAGGAGAAACAAGCCTTTCCTGCTATCCACCCTGGGCCTGCCACCTCCTGCCTAACCAGCTATGGATGAAGGATCAACCCACTGCCTTTGCCCCTCTCACCACCCCATATTCTCCCCTGCTACGGCTGCATCTCCACGGCCCTGGACTACTATTACTGACTATCAAGAAATCTAGGACTTAAGAATAAGAATTACATAGAGAACACGTATATAAATACACACAAAGATGTGTGAAATCCTGTGATTTCAACACTTCCCCCCCCCTCCCCCACCCCCTCTCTCTCAAGAAAAAAACCCTTTTGCGACAGAGGTAATGAATATTCATTAAGTAAGTTCCAATAGTCAGCAATGTAATCGACCAATAATTGTACTACGATCACGCCCCTAAAAGTTAGTTAAATAGCATTTGTTGTGAAGGAATAGTGAGCTGGGATGGATGCCAAAAGATTGCTACTAAGTTCGAACTTAATTCCAGCCTCCAAGAAAGATCTTCGAGAAAAGTTAAGTTCTTAAAATAGTTCTTTTTATGATGTCTTAGTCAAAACTTGCTCTCATTCATCTAGTCTTGAGTCAATTTTCTTTTCTTTTCACTCAGTTAAATTAAAGGTAGTCCTGTTTGGCCGACAGTCATTGATTTTAGTTTAGCTTTAAGTTAGTCCTCGGCAACCAACACAAATGAAAGTCTGACTGAGCACCTGTGAGCCACCGCAGTGATATCCTGTAAAGAAGACTTCAATATCCAAGGAAGTTGGGAGCAGCCTGAAAGAGGCAGCTCAGTGAATGTCTGAGAACTAATCTCGAGGAAGTGACCGGGGTCGTGTAAGCGCCAACTACAAGGGAAGATCCATGCTCCAAGGAAGAGCGTTGATTCAACTCCGCCTTCAAACTTTTGACAGTTGACCGACCACAGACGTGTTCTCCTCTCATTCTCCAAGTAAGCCGCTATCACAGGTTCTTTGGGGTGCCAGTCCTTAATTGTTTGCCTCTGTAGATTTCACTCTCTCCATAACGTCCGGTTTTATGCGATTAGCACTTCTCATTCGCCTTTGTCGGGGTTCTTCATAATTTCCTTCTGAGACCCTCCTTTCCTCCTTGGTCCTACTTTAGTTTGAGAATTATATTAGCTATATAATCCATTCATAATTACATGATGGTCAATGGTTGTTTATTATTCTCCTTTTTTATTTAGATTAGCAAATTTACCTGTAGATTTAGCTACATGTACCTTCATGAGCCAAACAAATCCACATGTTATTCCCTGTAATGCTTCAATTGTGATAACCATTAAATAAATTTGTTCATTTATTCATTAATTTGATCACAGTGGTAAATACATATTTTGGTCGATAGTATTAGGTCACTGCACGGATTCAGAACTTAACCCTTCAGTAATAAGACTGATATATATCATTTCAGCCATTCTAGTTTTCAAACAGATTTTTCTGAGCAATCAGGACGGTGCCCTGTTTCATAACTCATAATTAATCAGTATATTCGCTACAATATTCATTGGGCATACATTCCATAACATGATTATGCCAAGATTTGAGTGATGGGACTGTCAGGGCTGGCTCCATGGTGGTTCCTCCTGCCGCCACAGGGGGAGCTCATGAGCCAGTTCCAGGCAGAGCTCCAGTCATCAGCGGTGATGAGCCACAGCTGTCTCCCTTCCTATTTTAGGGAGAGAGCTGTGGCATCTCACTGCTGAATCGTTTGATCTCCATACCATACGACAGCCAATTCTTCTCTGAATCTCGAGTTTCGTCCCTGGTGTGTGTCACTGCTCTCCCTTTCTATGAACCTTTGCTCATTCGAGTATTATACTCCTGCGCCACTCCCTGGCCTCTCTCATGTTCTCTATCACGTCTGCTATCACTCCCATTCTAAAGAAACCTGGTTTGGATACGGCTACCCTTGCACACTACCGTCCGATTTCTAATGTGCCCTTTTTAGCCAAACTGTTAGAAAGGGTCGTAGCTTCTCAATTGCAGTCTTTCCTGGTAAACAATGATCTTTTGAACGTTTCCAATCCGGCTTCCGCAAACTGCATAGCACTGAGACAGCCCTGTTAAGGGTTCTTAATGATCTTCTCCTTGCTAGTGATACTGGTGCCCTTAGTGTTCTGCTTCTTCTAGATTTAACTGCTGCATTTGATACCATTAATCATGTCATACTAATCTCCCGTCTCTCAGCTATTTGCATCACTGGCACTGCCCTCGCCTGGCTCACCTCCTATATTTCTAATAGATTTCAATTTGTTGCCCTTGGTAAGCATAGGTCTACAATCAGTACAGTTACACACGGTGTTCCCCAGGGATCAGTCCTTGGTCCTCTACTCTTCATCATCTATATGTTACCTCTTGGTCAGATTATCCGCCATCATGGACTTCATTTTCACTGTTACGCTGACGATACTCAGATCTATCTCAGCACTGAAAGGTCCACTAACCTGCCACCCCTGCTTTAATGTCTTGTATCCAAGACCTCAGACGATGGATGACGAGAAATTTTCTAAAACTGAACACTGATAAAACTGAGATTTTATTTGTTGGCCCCAAGTCTGTGGTTTCACATCTCACTGACTTCTCTCTTAACTTTGATGGTGTGACTGTAAAACCTCTACCAACTGTCTGTAACTTGGGTGTACTCTTTGACTCTGTCCTTTCTTTCGAATCACATATTAAGGCTCTGGTAAAATCAGCATTTTTCCATCTCCGTAATATCTGTCGTCTTAGACCCTTGCTCTCCATAAAAGATACTGAAACTCTGGTCCATGCGTTAGTATCATCCCGATTAGATTACTGTAACTCTCTACTTATTGGCATTCCAAACAAAGCTCTCCGTCCCCTACAATACGTACAAAACTCAGCAGCTAGAATACTCACTTATTCTAAAAAATCAGCTCATATCACCCCAGTTCTACTACAGTTACACTGGCTACCTGTCCAGCTTCGGATCAAGTGGAAACTCCTCTTGCTCACATACAAATCCCTTCACGGTTTAGCTCCTGCATACTTAGCTGAGCTCCTGCACCCGTACTACCCTGTCCGAACTCTTAGGTCCTCTGACGCAGGTTGCCTGTCTGTTCCAAAATTCAGACTGGTCACTGTTGGGGGGAGAGCTTTCAGCGTCATGGCCCCCAAACTGTGGAACTCACTACCACAATCTCTTCGTGACTGTCATTCACTCTCCTCCTTCAAAGCTCAACTTAAAACTTACCTCTTTTCTCAGTACTTTCTCTCTGCTGATCACTGATTTATTTAATTTCCTTTTTTTTCTTTTATTTAATTTATTTGATTCTCCTCCCCTCCTCCCCCTTTCTCTTGATGTAAAGCGTGCTTGGGTATGAGAAAGGCGCTATATAAATGTAACTTATTATTATTATTATTATTATATTATCTCTGTTATTTCTCGGTCCAGTTTGGTTTTTGGTTTGGGAAGGGTTTTTTGTTCCTTGCGGCATTTGCCTGCTAGCCAGTTACTTCCTCTGGCATCCTTGTTTGATTTTTGGGTTTAACGTTCTCGTTTTCCATGTTCTTTGAGTTCACGTTTTGTATTTTCTCCCTCTTGAGTTCTGGTTTCATGTGTTGATTTTTTCTGCGTATTTTTCTGTTTGTTTTGTTGTTTGTTTTACCAACAGTACCGCTGTACAGCGGTAATCATTTATTGTTTAATTTTTGCGAACCAGTACTTGGGTTCTAACCCTGTCTCTATAACCCGCATTGGATTCCGCTGTTAGATCCAACCGCGTCACAGGGACAGCTTCCTTGATCCAAAAGTGAAGAATGTTCTTCCTGTCAGTGAAAGTCAGTAGGTTAAAGAATGCTCAGATTTTACAATGCAACAGTCTGGGAGGCCAAAAAGACACATGGGGTCCAGCTCTATAAGCATGTGAAAAATATCACACAATTCTTTGACAATATCAGACCAATATTTTTAGACCTTACTACAAGACCAAAAGCAGTGAGCATATATGCCAGGATCAGTGTCACATTTACAACAGAATGGAGAGACGTTGTTTTTCTGGACAGGCATTATATATATATGCAATGTAAAAAATTTAACTGTGTGGATTTGGTTCTGTTACAGATATTTTCATAGCATAGGTCCATATCTTCTGCCAATCTGAATCATCTATTGAGATGCCCAAATCAGCTTCCCAGGCCAACTTGGGCCAAAGATGGGTGTTATATGTATCCCTAGATAGACAACGTCAGAGGGTGACCAGTGGAAAGGGATCAGAGAGACTTGGAACAGATGTTGGAGGCCACAATGGCATGACCTCAGATTAAAAAAAAAAAAGTAAAATGAAAATTTTACAAATTTTATACCCAGAGCAGCTACCAAATGCCGAGATGGTTTGAATCAGGCAGGGGATAGAAGCCTGTGGTCTTGTCAGAGATTTATTTTACTTTTTTCATAAGTACGCCAGATATTAAAGCATTCTGCCTTTCCACTTGAGCCACCAGTTCAATGGCCATATCAAAGAGCAGTGTGCTTAAATGATCGCCCTGTCTATTTCCGTGATAAAGTGGTGTAGGGGTTTCACCTACTAATCCTTTAAAGTAGATTAATTCGTTTTACCTTAATTATTAATCAGTCTCATATTCAAATTATACCAGAACCACAACATTTAGTTCTCAACTAAAGGTAACTAATGGTTTGGTAGCTGAAGGATTTAACTATGAATGCTTTGGAGGTTTTGGCAGCAACCACTTTTGAATGATATCAACACAGACAAATTGGTGAAAATAAATGATACATTTATTTAAAACCAACTATTCTAAACAAACAGCATCAACAGGGATCAGTACATTTACAGTGAAGGCTCTGCATCTAGTGTGTGTGAATGTGTAAAAGGGGGAGAGTAAATGTATGCGCGCGCTTGGGCGGTCGTGCTCGTGTGAGGAGGCGGGAGTTGTAATCTCTGTTCTCCTATGGAGAACAAAGCAACTAAAATGGCGCCGACTTTGAACAGTAGAGTAGGGTGGCTGTATGTTAATGAGCTCAGCTGGTTTATTCTAACGTGGTCAGAACAAAGGATAATGGCGCTGGCTTAATAACTAAAAATTAATGTGGTGTGTCCGAGAATGGGGAAGACTATATCAGTTACAAATTAAACAGATCGCATGCACAGCACAGAGAACTTTGTATGAACAACTCTGGATTGTCTTAAAGAAAGCTGAACATAAAACAGACTGTCTTAACTGAAACTGGAATTAGGAGGGAATTTCCACCACAGGTTCCTCGTTGATAAAAGTGACGTCGTCCAGGTGTCCTGGGAATCGCCCTTCTGGATACGGAGTCCAGGAATGCGAGTCTCATCAACGGTTTAACGACAGGGAATTGATCGCCTTTGTGTCAGTCCGTGTGGCCGCGTTAGCAAGCTTGATAGAAGTAGGTCGGTGAATCCGTTGCTGTGGCGACGTTGATCAGTCGGTTGTTGAATTACACCGTTACTTGGGCTCGTTAATTAAGTAATACGACTTTCAGCTGTTTGCGGTTAGTCGTACTGGAGTTCGCGTGCTCTCAATAAAGAAAACCAGAGAGAGAGAGATGGCGGATCTGATCAAGGTATTTAAACACCTGAATTTCGCGCACATTAGGCACGCCCTTTCTTCCGTCGAAGCAAGCTTGTTTGATGTAATTCCAGTGGTACTGCCACCTGCTGGTTTGGCATGGTACCTACAGTGGGAAATTACCAGATCTCATCCTGTTAGTCAAAACTGCAGTCATCGGCGCATTGTAAAGCACCTGGATCCATCTGATAAAATTATCCCCCAAAGCAAATTCTTTGTATGTGCAACAGGTAAGACCATTCCACCCAGTCAAAAGCCTTCTCGGCATCAAGAGAGAGCACAAGGGCAGGTTCCTTAGAACCATGAAAACTCTGAATAATGTTAAGGAGCTTTCTCATATTATTACGCCCCTCAATAAAATCAGTCTGGTCTTCTTTGATAATAAAAGGCAACACCTTTTCCAAACACAGGACAATCGGCCTGTAGGAAGCACACTTATCAGGACATTTTACTTTTTTAAGGATAAGGGAGATGTTGGCCTTCCTAAGTGATTGAGGTAGGATCCCATTCTCGAAAGAGTGGTTAAACATAGCAAGCAGAGGGTCCATAAGCAAACCACTGAATTCCTTGTAGAAGTCATAGCCAAAGCCATCAGGGCCAGGAGCCCTTCCTGATGGCATAAATTTTAAAGCTAGTATTACTTCTTCTTTTGTTACTGGAGAGTTCAGTTGAAATGTTTTGTTCTTCTGTAGCCTTGGAAAGGCTTACATCAGAGAAAAATGAGTGCATTAGGCCTATGGAGTTGTCTGGCTGTTCTGACATATAGAGATTAGAGTAGAACGATGCAAATTCTTTATTTATAGTTTTGGTATCAAAGAGCCTAGCACCATGTCTTTTAGATGCTATACAAAAGATGACCAGGCCCCGGGAATAAGCCTTGCATGTCGCCCAGAGAATAGAAGGATTATTTATGGACTGGGAGTTGATGAAATAAAACAGCTCGAATTCTGAGGTAAAATAGGGATTGAAGCTGTTGTGTTTAAGAAGGTGTGTTTGGAACCTCCATAGCCTTGACACAACCTCTTCCTCACAGTGAGAGAGTACACCATATATATCAGGGCATAGTCTGATAATATGATATTGCTTATAGTACAAGATGGTACTAAATAAGCCGTTGATGGAATAAAAAAACTAACCTAGTATAGCTTCTATGTGGTACAGAAAGGAAAGTAAAATGTGGCCCACCGCGTCATTTTATGTGGCTCACGAGAGCTTAAAAAGCCTAATTGTCTAAAAAATAAGTGAAATACGTGCAGTGACCAAAACCTTCATTTCCCACAATTGTTATCCGCAAAGTGACGGCATCTCGACACTGCAGTGTTTCCACATCGATGCGATTTTCCCAATAAGTGTAAGTGAGAAATACAAATAATGATCCCAAAATGTCCAGGAAGAGAAAAATCGATGCAGATGGAAGGGTGTTTCAATAAAGATGGGACAGCGAATACATGTTTGTGCTTCAAGGAGAAAACCGGTATGTCTTGTGGTGGTTGTCAAAGAATTCAATCTATGTTGGCATTTTGAGACCAAACAGGGAACTAAGTATGCCAAAATTACGCATCAAGTAAAACAACAAATTGCCAAAGAATTAAAAGGCAAACTGCGATCGCAACAGAATGTGTTCGCAAAAGCCACAACCACAAACAATGCAGCGGTAAAAGCTAGCTTTGTTGTGGCTGCGAGCTTCTTTTTCAGAGGGTTTTTGAAGCTCAATTGCTACAGTTATTTGATATTTCAAGTTTTGAACAAAGAAAATGTGATATCTTTGATGTTGGTTTTCTTTATTCCCTTTGATAGTTTGATTGATGGAGTAATGTGGGTTTCATAACTTAATAAATTAAAAGGACTTATGTTATAATAACAGAGTGTAACCTGCCTAAGTTGAAGACACTGATTTATCTCTTGTTTTCACTGATTTTTCATTACATCATGGTGCAGTACTCGTTTCAGCCAGAAGGTGGTTTATGGGTTCACTACCGCTATATTTCCTGAAAATATACAGTGTGGGCCATTTATATGGCCATTGTTTTTCTTGTGAAATTCTCAATAAGTTTGTGTCACATGACACTCTTCCCACTGAAAAAAAAATAAAGTTGGATCCAAAATTGCCGTCTTTAAAATGGCCGACATGGTCACCACTCATCTTGAAAAGTTTTTCCCCTCCCATATACTAATGTGCCACAAACAGGAAGTTAATATCACCAACCATTCCCATTTTATTTAGGTGTATCCATATAAATGGCCCACCCTGTAGATTGGAAGAAGAGGTAATACGTTGTTGTCGCTGATACTGTGAACAACAGAGAAGGGAAAAGTTGAGAAAAGTTCATGGAAATATTGTCACAGTGATCTAATTTGTTACCTGTTATAGTACATAGGATTGCAAGAAGTATTGGGAATAGAGAAATCATCGAGACACTTTTCAATTGTATTACCAAGCCAAAGCTCAAAATGGCTTCATCCCTTTTCAGGCAGCCTCCCAAAGCCTCCAAATGAGGTTGATTTTGAAGCATGGTCCCTCCATGTTGAACTCATGATACAAAATAATCTTAATATTGACATTCAATGAAGAAAGATTCTAGAAAGTCTCCCAAACCCGCTTCTGCCTAAGTAAGACAACTTGGCCCATATGCAACCCCCAGTGAATATGTCAAACTTCTTGAGTCTGCTTATGGACTAGTTGAGGATGGAGAGGAGATCTTCGCACATTTCCTAAACACGCATCAGAATGCAGGAGAAAAATCCTCTGAGTTTCTGCAGCGATTGCAAGTGCTGCTGACTACCCACACAATGAGGTGGAGTAATGGACAAAGATGCTAGCAGACAGTTAATTAGACAATTTCGACAGGGATGTTGGGATCAGTCCCTCATTGTTGCATTACAATTAAGAATCAAATCAGACAGCCCTCCTAAATTTTTGGACTTTTTGTTGAAGTTGCGAACAGAAGAAGACAGCTGCAACGTTTGATCGCTGCAATGTCATTTAGGAAGCACAACAACCAAATCATCTTTGAATGTGCATCTTGTGCCCGACATAACTCCCAATTGTGAACCAGTTACTGACATTCTCCAGACTTATATCACACAGACAGAGAACTTAAGAAAACAGGTAGCTGAACTAAAGATCCACCTAAAGATGAGGCTCAGGTTTAGCAAATTACGCCCAAACCTCGACCAAAAGCATGGTTCTGTTTCAAATGTGGCAATGATGGACATATTGCTCGAGAAAGTGCAAGCCCAGCTAACAAGTTTTTAGGGGACCAAAAGTACAAAGAGTTAAAGCAGTGGCAGGATGAATGGCAAACCAGGTATAGTCATTTAAACAGGAAATGGTCGCAGTGGACATTTTACACCCAGCGATGTAAAATGTCCCACGTCCATGCAAAATTCAGAAACAGCCACATGTGAAAGTCATTCTGCAAGTGAGCTACATAAATATTAAACTCCCAAGAGGTTTAGTAGGACCCAAGTATACGCTCACAGTGACTGTTGAAGGAATCCAGTGCAGTGGCCTAATCGATTCAGGGTCCCAGGTGACAACCATTTAAAAATCTTTTCATGGAAATCACCTTTCACATCAGCCCATCTTTCCCATATAAGATATTCCATATTGCCTTTTAGATCTTGAATGTGCTGGAGGCCAGGAATTCCCTCATTAATGTCTAAGTCGATTTCCCAGAAAGTATTACCGGAACACCAGAGGGAGTTGACATGCTTGCACTTGTTCCTTACCACAGAACAAATATGCATGTTCCGTTACTTATAGGTACAAACGTATTGGACCCTCTGTATGAAAGATAAGTTAAGTCAGCCACATTGTCAATTGTGATTTTCACCCCAATCAAAATTTGTCCTCCACATTTTACCCATCTGTGCAGTCAGAACACACACACACTAGTGATCACTAGGTGGCTGTGGTGCACACATGCCCAGAGCGGTGGGCAGCCCTAGCCCTAGCCCGGGGAGCAGTTGGGGTTAGGTGCCTTGCTCAAGGGCACCTCAGTCATGGTCTCAGGCCTGGGAATCGAACCCACGACCCTCCGGTCACAAGACCGGTTCCCTAACCACCAGACCATGACTGCCCATAGATATGTGTTAACCTGGATGAACAAGTAGCCCACAAGCCTGAACATGGTAATGATTCTCCTTTAGCCAGATATATGTATCACAGGTTTAAGATAAATCTGAGAAATTGCAGAGTTGGCAAAATTAAGCTACAAAGCAGAAAATGTATTACTGTTCCTGCAGGACAGTTTTGGGGTTTTTTTGTATGCCCAAAGAAGCTAGGTCAACTGTATGTGCCGTCGAGACCCCACGCCAAGAACATGCTGAGCGCCCTCACACTCCACCACAGCGGACACTTCCTTGCTCCTTCGGGACAGATGAGCTTCAGAGTACATAAACCATACTACCCGGGCCAACCCTTTTGTTTTTTTGTTGAGCTCTGGAGTATTTTGTCTTTCTGCCAAGGACTGAGATCCTGAATGTCTGAGCTGAATAGGGTGATTGGTGTGAGAAAAGACTGTTGTCCTTCTAATGTGTAATTGTCGAATAAATACCGGCTGTATTTGTTCTTTACAATTGGCTGTCTGAGTTATTCCACCTTTACTCCTCCTCCCGTGTCTAGACTATTTCACAAGTGTATTGTCTGATAGCCTGTCTAGTGGGTGCATCTGACTCCTCTTCATACACGTTACAAGAGCAAACATATCTTTTTACATGTATGCAGTATATGTAATGTTTGTAACTTGAATAAGTAATAAATTGAGTTATTTAACAATAAGGAGTTGTGGACAACGCTGTGGGCAACAATTATGCTGATGTGGCCCGCAGTGAAAATGAGTTTGACACCCCTCGTTAGGGTGGCGCTCCCTCCAAACATCCAAATTCCCCATGTCATGACAATTCCTACCTGAGGCTCACCATCTGCACTGAAGGGACTGTGACTACTTGGCCTGGAATTAGAACTATAACTACAGGACTATGTTTGAACTATGAATACGGACTTCTGCTAGCGGGCCGCCCAATGGAGGATGGGTTCCCTTTTGAGTCTTGGTCTTCCCAAGGTTTCTTCCTAAATTCCTGCCATCTTAGGGAGTTTTTCCTTGCCACTGTCGCCTCTGGCTTGCTCATTAGGGATCTGGACCCATACGATTGTAAAGCTGCTTTGTGACGTGTTGTAAAAAGCACTATATAAATAAATTTGACTTTGACATTTGCCAAAAATGAAAAGTGTAGTGCAGTCACGCCACTTTTTATAATGTTAGCAGTCATCAGCTAAACAGTATCAGGCAGTGCAAGGGCTGGATCACGAGGAACATCAGACTGAATCTGGTGGCCATCTTGGGTGTCTTCAGGCACGTGCAGTTCTTTTTTGTCCTTGTTCTTTTTCCCATTTTGCAGAAAGAGTGTGGCCAGAAGGTCTCCAAAGACGTACCATAGACAGCCGTATCAAGAATGAATGTGAACAACGCTATAGTGTCTGGATAAATCCGAAAATCAGACAGAATAGCGCGGATCTCTAACGCTGTTGTCACGTTTAGCTCTCCTCCTCCTGTCGTCCTCGTGCTTGTTTTGTTGTTGCAGCCATGTGCGTCTTAGCCCTGCCCCTCGTTATCCTTGTCAGGTGTCCTGTATTAGTCTTGTCTATTTAAACCCTGTGTTTTGTCTGCCTTGTTACCGGTTGTTTTGTCTAGTCACTTGTCTAGCTCCTGGTCCTGATTTGCATCGCATTCTGTTTCCGTGTTATGTGAGTCTTCTGCCCTGTGTATTATTTCGTGTACTAGTCTGTAGTTCTGTTCTGTTTAGTTAGTTCCTGTTATCATGTCTCTGCGTGTAGGTTATGTTTCGTTGTCGGACTCCTCTACTGTTATGACCCATGCCCGTTATATGGATTCTGATTCTGGATTGCCCTTTAATAAATCTCGCTCTTCTCAGCGCTTGTGTCCGCAAAATACTTCTCCGCCGATCACGGCGTCACAGCTGTCCTCAACTCTCCATCACGTGACCCCCTTTGCTAACTCTTAAATTGTCATCTTACATCTTTACTCATGTATAAATGTGGCATTTTAAAAATAACTCATTGTAAAAACATTCTAATGCATCATATTTAGAGCTGGGCCTAGTGGAACATGACCCAATACATTACTGCAACCTGATTACTATTCTCTGTAGCATAATGCATTACAGTCATTAACTTTTTGATTTTGTGTTAATTATGTGTTTTGGATAATATTAATTTTACAGTTTACATGTAAAATATGAGTTGGCACTATGTATGCTAATACTGTGTAGGTGCGGGCCAAATGTATTAAGTTATCAGTCTCAAAATTACCTACGAAATGGCAGAAGCTTAGATAGCATTAACTTGTGGGGGGGAGGTCTTTCAGACAAAGAGAACTCAGCGGCGCGAAAACCAAACTAAGCTCTCCTCTATAGCCACAGACACGAGAAATTAAGACAATAGATGGGGGAGGAAGTTTTACAGGCGGAGAGAAACTTAATGGTACGAAAACCAAACTAACTCTATGGCGACACGATATTGCTGGTCACTAGGCAACCCCAGCGAGAGTATAGCCAGACCCACGCGTAACTATAGTAATGTAACTATGGTATGGTGAAACCGTACAATTGATCACGCTTACTTTATCGGGATTTTGCACGCTAGTACCCAGTTCAACTGGCTTAGTACAACATATATGACATTAATACATTTAACCCAAGCATAAGCACAGGCGTAAACATTCACATTCAACAGGCGTACAGTTTTATATTAAGTCTGCCCAGATGCAGTCTTACTTGGTGTTGTCCGTCCGAGGCCCGCGCAGTAGGCCAGGTAGCCTCTTGAGGAGGACTCCTTTGTGCGCTTTAGTGAAGAAAAGTTCCGCTGGATCGCGTTGCTCCGTTCGGGGAAAAGTTCTGGTAGCCGGTCAATCGGCGGTCCCTCGACGTTCAGTGGAGGGGTTTCCACGGTGAGGATTTTAAGTCGACTTTTAAATGGAATTCGCGGAGGTCCGTCCGTCGCGCGAATGTTAAAACAGTTCTTGGATCCGGATGGCTAGCATAAGCGGTTAGGTAGACAGACTCCGCCAAAAGAAATAAACTAGTGAACTAATTTATCCTTACAACGGTCGTTTATTGCACGGGCCCGAGTGCAGAACTAATACCGCTTTGTTCTCGAAGGTGTCTTGCGCGCTCTTTCGTCTCTAGGTAGCTACTGGGTTGCAGCCAGGTAGAGAGACTGGACAAAGGGGGATTCCCCCTTTTAAAGGGGTTCGTCTGGTGACGTAGTTCCACGTCCATTCTGACTTGGGCAGTGTCACTCGGGAGAGCGCCCCCCTTTGGTCTGTGGAGGCATGGTACCTACAACTGTTCTTAAAATTTTAGCTCATTTGTGCATGTGTGGTCTCTCTACGACATGAGTTCAGAAGTGTACTGCAAGTGCATGTAAATTGCATACCTGGTGAGATTTAAATAATAATATAAATAATAATAATAATCTATTTTATTTATGCCACACTTTACTGTGATGTAGTGACAGAAGCAGCAGGAGGCAAGGGTTGGGCTGTGAACTCTTTAATGTCCATACTCAAATAGGAAGCATGCATAGCACAACATGAAAGGAAAAAAGCTAAATACGCTGTATACTACTAAGGGCGCAAAAGCACGTTAGTCATAGTCAACACGGCTTGGATGAGGAGAAGGCAAAGACGAGATATGCCCGTTCAGCTTACTGGCTCACTCAGGCTAGACTCAAGCAATGCACAGCACTGAACGGCAGGATCTGCAGGCATTTAAAATAAAAACACACATAATTAAAAAAAATATGAAATAGCCTATAAAAATGGGAAAAGGGAAAAAAGGTAACCCTAACATGCTTTTTTTAATACAAATGTCTTAAGGTGCTTTTTGAAACAGTCCACAGACTGTGGTGCCCTTAGGTCTTCTTGTAGGGTTATTACAGAGGTGTGGAGCAGATGCAGAAAAGGCCTTGTGGAGTTTGGTCCTGGGGAGACAGAGACAGTAGGTGTTGGGGGAATGGAGGGATCTTATGGACTGTAGAGTGAGGAGTTCCTTTAAATATTGTGGGGCATTAACATGAAGACATTGATGGGTGAATAGAAAGAGCTTATATACAATACGTAAATGAATGGAAAGCCAACGAATTGTCCAAAGAATGGGTGTGATATGATCATATTGCTCGCCATCATCAGGACCCTGGCAGCACTGTTTTGGATGTTTTGAAGCTGATTATTGAGAAGCAAGTACTGATGCTTCTCACTCTGACACTGTTGTCAGATTTGCTGATGACACAGTAGTGGTAGGCCTGGTAGAAAGGAGGTGCTGCTGGAGGTGGATAATCTGCCATGGGGCTCTTGGAAAGCAAGCCCCACCTGAATGTCGCCAAAGAACAGAAATGATAGTGGGAAGTAAAAATCAAGGCACTACCAGCAGCTTCCCATCAACGGGGCTTCTTTTCTGAATTCTGAAATGCAGTAATTTATTTTCACATTTATTTAATTAATTAAATATTTATTTATTTAGTTATCTAAAGTGACAGACCAACACATGCACAAATGTACTCACCCCCTCTTTCATCTACACACACAACCCAGTAAGACCTGGTACACATAGAACATGAATTAGTCAATTATGTAAAAAGAAATCTAATCTGCTGAATTGTCATCTCACATGAACAATAGTTCCTCCTCACTGATGTAATGTATGCATGTAAGGCCTCAAGTGCCTTTGTTACTGTTTTTTGCTCTCGTGTTAATCTATGTCTGCGAGTACGCCTAGTGTCTACTCATAGGTAGACACTCATAGTTGTGGCTAGCCGTAGATAAAATATTCTGCACTCCCCTTGTATCTAAACAAGCAAGGACACCATGCATTACGTGGGGAAGCAGACCTGATGATCCAGCGAGGGGTAGCGCTGACATCACTGGACAGTGCTGACACTGGACACGAATCAGACCTTATGTCCAGAGTTCTGTCACAAGTACTTATGTAACCAGCGGTAGTTACTGTAGTATAAAGATTCATAATTACAGAGGGGGGTTAGCTCTCTCTTGCAGATGCTTTGAGTGTGTGTAACAGATCTCTGGGTCGATCCCCTGTCTGTCATCTCAAAAAGTAAATACCATAAATACCATAAATATTGATATTGAAATTGTACAAAAATGGTTCAGTGCTAAATTTATTTCAATTATTCAATTATCTTAGCCTTCAGTTATGAATATTTGTCATGTTATTTTCACCTAGGCCAAATCAACACTCCTTGTAAAAGGATTACTGCACACACAGAAGAAGCACTAGTGTCCATGCTGTCATTCAGAGGCTAAAAGGTTACATTGTTCAGATAATGGGGCCAAAATGGGGGCCTGAATAGACAAGGCCTTAGAAGTGCACCTGATGCACCTTCAGGATTCCCTCAAAAAAATCCCTAATGACATCTTAAAGCACGGGTAAACATGTTTGTTCCAAACAAAGGGCAGTAGTCCACACTCAGCCCCATAGGAATCACTTAGGCCATTGATCTCAGGAGTGATTGTATGCTGTAATACCTGAAGGAGCTACTGTAGAAAGGAGGTATTACCTCTTTAGCACTTAATTAGAGCACTTGTAATTAAGTCCCTTCAGATTTAATGTGGTCATTCTTTTTGGATGCAAGTCATTCTTAAAGAGGAAAATTAAATAATGACTGAATAATGATATAGCAAATGTATCATTCAGAAATTATTATGAACATGTTAAAATATCATAAAGGTCATTTAGAATGCTAGAATTAAATGCTACCAGAGTGATAATTCATGCTGGTTTCTGCAAAGAAAACTGAAACGCAGTAAATTTAGTTACATATTTTAAACTTTATTTACTTGTTGGAGCCCCATAATATGATACATTAAGTTATATAAGATTATTTCGATAAAAAAATTATATGAAAAACTATGATTGTGTTACTTTTCTAATTCATTACTGCATTAACATGACAAAAAATGACAAAAGATTTAAAATAATTTAAAAATGTCTTTACAGCCATATAAATATCACTTCAGACGCCCTCACACAACGTGTAAATATCTGAAAAAAACATGAGTGTCTGAAACACTTCCTCTGAGGAAACACTGTCCTCTAAAATATTTTTAATGCTTCGTACTTATCCAGATAAAAGTAAATAAGTATATAAAATAGACAATTCTAAAGAGATTAAAGATGCTAGGGCAGATAGGGATAAAGGGACTTTATTATTTACTTTTTTTTCTTCATACAAATTAACAAGGGACCTAATTAGGACAAGGGGCTGAATGATGAGGTCGTTAGTCCACTCTCGTTTATTCCCCTGTATGTACCTTCACATGTGTTGATCTTGTTAGTAGCCCTCTGAAAACACTGGACGTCCTTTGTGACCAGAGACAACAAAGCACAGTACACACCTTGAAGAAACTTGAAAAGTGATCCTGATAAAAGCTTTACTATATATTTTCAATATCAACATATTATCAATTTTCAATACAGTGTTTACTATCTAATTCCCTCATAAATGACCCTCATGAATTGTGAAGGTATCATGTTCATGTTAGACACAATTTGATAATTCAATAAAAAGTAATATGTACACAGACTTTATTAGAAATATGTATATAGTGGAAATTCTGAAGTACTCACTCAAACCAGAGCTGACACATTGAAAAACTCCACCAGTTCATCTACACTTAGCAAACACTCAAGTATGCTGTTTGTTACATTTTCATTTTTCAATGGATCCAAAAATACTGTTAAATACTGCTAAATGACAAACCATGAACAATTACCTCAACAGCTAAATTACCTCTTAGCCGCACATCCTTTTATTTTCTTCTACTCATTCTTTATTCTATCTTTTCATTCATCCCTCCATCCTCCCATAGTTTTTTAAATCTTTCAGATGTAAAGATAAAACTGTATTTGCAATACTGATTGAAATACTATGCCCAATTACCAAAATGTACTTCATACTCATGGCACTTGCCTATCCACTCCTATCCTTCAGGCTCTGATCTTTCCCTGGCCTCATGGCTTTCGTTCATTCACTTGTACTGTGAGATTGTGGCTTTACATTGAAATGTTATAGTGTTTGCATGGTGTCTAGCGGTTCAGCTGTATTAATCACAGTAAAGCGGAGATAACATTAAGATGTATGAGGAATAACAATACAGGACTTTGCAAGCCACAATCTCACAGCACAAGTGCAAGCACCAAAACCATGATGCCAGTGAAAAATCAGAGCCTGAAGGTTAGCCTGAAGGTTGAGGCAAGTATTATTACAGCTACAATCTTTTTGCTGAGCCAGTGTCAATCTATCCCCTCTCTGAAAATTCTCATTCTCATTCTCAATCTACCAGCTGCTTCAAGTACTTTTTTAATTGCACAAACCAGGTTATGAGTGCAGAAATTAACCTTAGTATCCGTATTGCACTACCAGTTTAGCACTTCGGCTCAACTTTGTCTCCTTATGTGGAAATAACATGTGCACATACACAACAACAGCTAAACAACCTCTCCACCTAAAGTACCCTAGAGCTAAATTACTAAAACTTATAACTAACATAGAACATTTGCATTTTTTGAGTTAGCAGCTTGTGTATTTGTGCTGCATCTGCATGTGTTGAAAATATACACCGTTGACCTACTGGAAGGAACCCAAATGAGAGGTACTGGTGCCCTCTGGAGGACAGCGAGGGTACTGGCAACCAGATCATTTTTATGCTCAACATGGAGAGCTAACATTGTTTTGCTGGCTTGTGCAAATAAGACATGAAATAAGTCATTTTTTCATGCAAACTATAAAATAACAAGCAAATCTATTTTTTTAAAAGCAAATCTATTTTTTTTAAGCAATTCACGCTGCGTTTTGGTATAGCCTCGCAAATTCTATTATAATTTTTGTCACATCAGTGCTCATTTCATGAAACCCATAAAAAATCTATTTTTTATAGCTTTTACTAAACATATGCTTCATAACCATGCTGCTTCTTATTATTTGTATACATTTTGAGATTATTTACTTTAGCACTTGTATGCTATATATGTTTATATGTTATGTTGAATGCATTGGTGTGCGGTCAGGCCCTTCTGTCTCTTCAGAGTAACCAAATAGTATGTCTGTATTACTATTACTTAATGGTTGGAATCAAGGATGCCTGTATGACTTAAGCCATGAAGACGTGAGGGCAAAATTGGCCATTTGTCAAGGATGAACACTTTGAGACTGCAACTGCAAGTTAAAAAAAATGTTCATTGACTTTGTGGGCATTTCCAAATCACCCTTTGCACTACAGTTTATAACCTCTTGGACAAAGCATGTCATGTCTAGAGATCCTAAAAGGCTTCCAAAGGGCAACATCAAGGTTCCTCTCACTCGTCGCCAGTTTAGATGGTTTGGCCACACCACCAGAAATCCAAACAGCTGCCTTTCCCAGAGGTTTCTCCATGGGCAAATGAAAGTAGGCCATAACTCTGCAAAAACGTAAAGACCAGTGAAAAGAAAAGAGGTCTTAATGAATCTTAATGATTGGTTGTTCTGATTGAACCAGCTGGCATTGGTTAGAAGTATGAAGCCATGGGGTGAAAATTACCTTGGTGGGAAGATTTAGAACTGTGGTCACACCTGCGATAATACTTCTGTGATGAGCAGTGTGCATCCTGCTTCATACTTTAAAGATGTATACGCCACCAGAGTACCCATAGCAAACAGTAGGAAAGAAAATGAAGTGAATGAAATCACAAATGAAGTGTGCTTTTAAAAGTTGCTTAAGCAACAACAGTAATGATTAATAGTATTTTACAGTTTGATTTTCTCAGTAGTAGAGGGCATTCTGCTAATCTGGTTAATGTGTATTAGGATCCGTCATTCAGTGCCAGTTAGTGATGCTGATAGTTACATAATGACATCAGTGTTATGGAGAGCGGCGGGATGGTGGGTGGAGACATGGTGGATCAGCACGTAGAAGATCTCTGCCCCATTAATCAGAGATCACATGCTTTGATGGGGTGAAGGTTGAACGGGGTGAAGGAACAAAGTCTTAACCCTGATTTACCTTTTAATAACGTATGTCTATGCTGTCCATAAAGCTTGTTGTAGCTCCCGAGTGGTGAAAAGAAAAGCATTGACCATGTCCGTGTGGGTTCACGCTTTTGAGTTCAGAGAGTGCCACAGCCATCTGTGGCTGGGAGTCTAGGAGAGCACAGTTGTGAGTGGGATGTCAATCAAAGTGACACCAGCCAACAGTGCTTGTGATGAGGGCAGATAATGTCTGCTTGGGTGTCCTGTGTCATGGTATTGTAAACGGATCGTCTTTGGTGACTGGCCGTGTGCCTCTTGGAGCAGGCCTCCTTCACTGGTAGCTGTTGTCTGACAAGGGATGGCACATTTGCTGCATACATCTATATATTTCATAATACAAGCACTTCCCTGCTGAGCTACATGACCAAATTTATTTTTATTATCCAAATGGAATTTTTACCACACTGATGTTAAGGTAGATCTTTTACTGTGTTTGTTACTGTGTTTGTAATTGAAATAAAAGACTGTACTATATTGGGACTATTGTGATGCTCCTACTGTGCTGCAGCTGAACTTGGGTTACATACACATACATACATCTCTCTCATACACACTCCAAACATACACACACATACATATGTCTCATACACACTCCACACACACACGCACACACAAACATACATCTCTCTCACACAGTAACTAACGTTAGTCAGAACAGAGCAAGCCATATTCTTTTACTCATATTTCCTTCAGGTAATGCAAATCTAGTTAAATGATACTGTACAATGATGCCGTACAATTTTGGAACTAAGTTCTCAAAAGTTTTTTTGGTCAACAAAAGAGTAAAATTATGGTGCAAATTATTAATAAAATCAATACAATTATATTTTACATATAATTAAATGTGTTGGTTACTGAAAGAGCTGCCCAGCTTTGTCAGCTGCAACTTCATTCTCAATGAAAGTATGAAGGGTTTATGTGGATTTTATAAAAGACTCAGTAATGAAAGAAACTCAGCAATGAGTTTGACCACCTGAGGGTGCTAGATCACTCACTTGTATTTGGCTTCTATGCATTATTTTATATATTGCACCACATAGCAGAGAGAAGTAATTTATAGAACAAAATGCTTCTCCACTATTTTAATTTCTCCATAACATTTATGTCTTTTGTTGGGGCACTTAACACATATTGTGCATGGTATTTGGTATTTACATTGCTGACTGATGATAGCAACACCATCAAAACAGAGGGCGTTCTTATTCCTCTTACTGTTTAATATACTGTTCATTCGTTCAAAAAGGAACTTTTGTTATGGCTGGGAGCTGCCACCATCTGTATCAATGTTACAGAGGAGATGTTGAGTTTTACGGCACGCCATGTTTTAAGAGCCATGTTTAGTATTACTGCAGTTTGTGTTCAGTATATAGTGCCAGAATGATAGTGCCAGTATATAGTGCCAGAATGATCTATGGTCAGGAGTCCAAGAGGTCCTAGTTGCCACAGTGTCACCGAAGATTGTTCTTTATAAATGAGGGGATCAAAGGTAGAGGAGATCTGTTAGGTTATGCATATCAAATGGGCCAGTTAGTGCTGTCCTCCAAACACATAAAACTGCCCTATATCATTGCATGAATGCAGTGATAAAGACAAAGTGAAGCCTATGTACCTATTCAAACTTTTCTAAATGTGGAACTGAATTGCAAATTCTGTGAACAATAATGTATAATGGTGAAGTGGTGATCAAGCTCTCTCACTAGTAACCATTTGCTTAAAAAGTAATACACTTATCTGTGTTCTGTTGTTCCATACGCTTTGGTTCCATATTGACACTTGACCTAATATGTTGACAATGAGGACAGTTTAAAATGAACATGCCATACATTAAAAAATATGTGGCAATATCAGCCTTGCTCAGATCTAAATAATTAAGCAAAAGCTAAAACCCTTTTGGTATCAGCTAAAACCCTTCTTGTATCTCACTATACCTGCTGGTGAAACGTAACTATTTCATAACATCTTCTTATAACATTTATGCAAACACTATTATTACAACACAATTTTGTTTCATTAAACCTCTTTATTGCAGATTTGAACATAACTGGCATAATGCTAATCTGACAAAAATGTTTTACTGGGCAAGCCTGCCAGTAGGTGAGAGGTCCTGTGGAAAACTCCATATAAATGTAGGTCTCACGGAAATCAGTGCAAAATGTTCTCATTCTGAATACTATGCTGAGATTTCAGTACTCTAAGTGGTTAGCTATAAACACACACACACACACATGCAGTACACACACACATGCACACAAAAGAAGCTACATATTTAAATGTAATTAAAATGCAGTGTTTTCCAATTAATATTGCTAAAATGAAAGATATCCAACTTTCATGGTATGTAGAGCAGACACAGTAATTGCTAACAACACCAAAATCATACTTGTATGTTTCTCTTTGTCGCAATATGAAAAGCATGCTGGGATGCACGCAAAGGTAGACTGACAATGTTTTTCAGGATCACACCTAGAATGTTGCTGTATTTTAAGAACACCATTGTTCCCTGGACAATCAACTTTCATAATTCCAAGATCTCAGCAATATTCCCACTCTGGCTTCTGAACAAGTCACAAGTTAACTTGGGTAACTTGAAAGGCACTATATAAATGTATGTTTCATTCATTCATTCGTCAGTCAAAGTGAAAGTAGTTGCAGTGTAGAGTACAGGCTAGGTCTGGAACTTGCTACAGTGTGCATATGTGTTTACAGTAGTAGGAAACTTTATGATCTCATGAATGCTGTATTACCTGTTAACTGAGGAACATGGTAGTGACACATCTTTCTTTCAGGTACACTTGAACGCTCGAATGCACAGAGCATGAAAAAAACACCTGTAAGGTGGAGATGGATGTGGCTGTAGGATGGAGAAATAAGCTGTCAAGGTGTCCTCTCTCCTGGCATTGCAGTTCCCATGTTTTCACACATGCTCTTGATTGACCTGTGTTTTGAGACAGGTTGTCTGTGCAGGAATTTATGAGCTCATTTAAGGTCAGTTGTTCTGACTGATCTGTAAATTCCCTCTTCAGGTGCAGCTCTGTTGTGTTACATCACTAAGCTGGCATTAAGTACACTTCCACTTCAAAACACAAGGTGTTTGATTGTTATAAGGACAAGTACAAGCCCAGAGACAAAATTACAGCAGACAGCAAAATATGGACTCCTTGTCAATCACTTGGACCAGTAAACAGTATCCAGTACAGTGAGGTGAAAGGTAACACAATACGTCAAATATGCAACATAAGTGTTTGTGTGTGTGTATATATTCATTGTTCAACTGTGGGGTACTGTGGATAGGAGAGAATGTGTAAGGTGCAAGGGTTTGTAGATCCGCAGTTAAAGTATCTGACAGAGTATCTGTCCAGAAGCAAACTTAATTCAAAGCATGCATTTGGAAACTTGCAAAACCAGAGGTCTTTAAATCTCACTAATGTGAGCATTGCTATATATGCACAAAGTTCTTTGCCTCATGTCAGTATGTAATTGCATGTTTATATCTTTCAAAACAATATAAAATGTTTCTTGTGAGAAAGGTGTTACAGATGACTATGAATATTTAAAATATTTTATTCTGGATGCATAATATAAAAACGTCAGAAGTGTACAAATTACATTTTTATTTATACAATTCAATAAATTGAACCAAGACCAGGTTAAAAGAATAGTAAAAAGTTGTAAAAAACATTTAGGACAAAACTTCCTATGCTAAAATAAATAAAATAATCAAAATTTATCAAATCAAATTGAAGAAAAAAAGTCCATGCATAGTTAACTCAATCAGCAAGTCCTTGAAAATATTTAGACTTTTTAGTATTCAGTCTCATACATGTGGCACAGTACCCTTTGAAATAATCAACAATCACCTGAAATTACTGCAAATATTATTGCAGAACAGAAAAATGCTTAGACACATTTGGGGTGAAATGACTTTGGGGCGAACTAACATTACTGCAGTTAACATCACCACATCTTTCTCACCACTGCTCTATCACTCATTGCTTCATGCTTTTTGCTTTTCTTCTTTATAATGGCTTTTAAACCACTTATGGTTTATACCTCTTCAGGTTCACCTGGGTACATTATCCACTTGGATGTCTACCTTCTCACTCAGGTAAAACCTTCTCCTACAGTACCAGGTTCATATGGTCATACCCTCTTACCTGGGCCAGAACTCTCCAGGGTGAAATCTTATTAGAAGATACAACCATGAGCTGGTCCATCACTCAGCAACCGTAGTTGGTATTAACAGGCTTTCTGATATGGACAATAAGTCAGTCCCACTGGCCTAAAGACCCCTGGGAAGAGCTGCAAATGGTCCTTATTGTTTAGTCAGGAACTGCAGGCATTATCCGCCGAGGTGACCAGGAGGTCTGGACGAGAAGCTTTGGCTGTTCCTCACAACCCACTTGAGGGTCATTCAGTGGTATAGCAGGTCCCAACTGGAGCACTCACATAAATGCCTCTGCTTTGTTGCTGTGGTAGTTAAGCACAGAGTCTTGCTTGGAAACCCTATAGCTAGACAGGTTCAGAGGTTCCTTACTTGGTACACACCAGTCATCTGCTTCCTGGTTGACTTTGTAGTGGCGTAGGGCAGTCTTATTGAACACAGGAAGCTTCTCCACAGAGTCTGTGGACAGAGCCTAAAGAAGGATGAATATTACAAAGGATTAGAGAGTAGATAAATACATCTGAATATATATATGAAATAAATGTATATATTACATTTTGGTGTTTTAATTACAGGATATGTTTTATGGTTTTTCTTACCTTCATGTGAATAACAGCATCAGTGCCATAGCCCTCCAATGGGTAGAGATGTAGGTCACCTTGGAAGTAGCGAGCGTAAAGGCGGGAGATGGGCAGACCATAGCCAAAGCCAGCCTAACAAAGACAGCAGAGTCAAGCTAAGCTTACTGACAAAACAGGCAGATGATATCTGATTTATGATGGGCTTCTGTGTGTGAGGAGGGGAGCATGTTGTAAGAGTAATGTGTGTGTGTGTGAGAGTGTGTGAGATACAGAAAAAGAAAGATAAGCATACCAGTGGAGCCCGATGGTGGTCACTGATTGTGGGTGTGGGTGCGGTGGTGTATGTGTAGCTAAAGAGCCGTTCAATTTTCCTGAAAGGAACACCACCACCCCTGTCACTCATCTGAAACATAAAAACAAACCAAACAACTAAAGTCACTCACAAACCCAAAAAGAGGTATTTTCTCATGTGTAAAAGTGAAGCTGTGAATAAACAGATCTCAATGACCCAAAAAGATTTAAGCTTGGGTAAAATGAGGTAAATAGGTTGAGCACCAAAGGTTGTGATTAACATCATTATCTAACAGTATGATTCTCCCAGTGGCAGAGGGCATTCTGCGAACTTGGTTAATGTGTGTCAGGATCCATGACTCAGTGCCAGTTGGTTATATAACAATATCAGGGCGCTGTAGAGTGACAGTGGGGGTGGAGGCATGCTGGAGCAGCATGCAGAGACAGCAAGACCTCTGCCCCCTTAATCAGTGCTTGAATGGGGTGAATGTATGAAGCTTTATCCTGTGCATGACATTGAACTTGTACATGAACTTCCTAATGTAAAATCAGGACATCTGTTCAGTGTGCCAGCTTCGCTATCTTGTTTAGTGCAAAGCTGGCACCAGTGAAACAGCCGCTGTGAGTCTCCACTCTAGAGTTTACTCACCTTGATTGACAGGTCTTCTCCACCAAGTGCCACCATAACCTTGATTGGTGGTAAAGTGCTGCTGGTTTCATGGTTCTCAATGGTAGCCCTCATAGCATTCTGTAGTGGCAGACAGTCAAACAAAACCAAAACTGACTATACTATTCATGTGTTCAGCTGTGCTTGAAATAATGGTCAGCTCTTAATTATAGGGTCATAATCTTGTGCTTTTAAAAACTTCCCCTGAGACTTTCTTAGCCAAGAATTTTGTATTAACTGTGTCTTAGTCTTTTGATTTAACTTTTGTAAAGTCAATGTTTTTTAATTAATGTTACACAAACAAGCAAATTGTGCCAGACCAGTAGAAGATGCATGTAGATGCATTTGCCTATACACAGCCACAGAGCTCAGATAAAGCAATATACATACAAGAAGTGTGGAGTCATTTTCATATAATGTAAAGATGAAAAACCAAATGAGAAAACAATTGTTCTCATACTCCCCACCCCCCAAATATGTCAAAAGATGACATTCTTACCTTAAAGAGCTCAAAGAGCATGTGGTAGAGGTGAGAAGGCACATAGGAGATATGAATAGGCTGGGACTGGTTATTTGCTTCAAAATGACAAAAAAAACAATGGTATTATAAACACAATGAGAAGTCAGCCCTCTTAAATTATTAGATAAAACTGATTTGTATGATTCAGTGTACTGCCCAAAGGGCAACTGCAGCAAATGAACTGGAAAAACAACAAATCGACCCTGGTAATTCAGTATGGGGTGAAGGCTGAAAGACTCAATAGTGGATAATTTTCAAAAGGCAGTGTCCTTGGGTGCTTACCATTGATCTCACTGAGCTCCAGCTCTGGGGATCCCAGATAGTACTGCTCACACAACATTTTGGCACATTCATAGGAGTCTGAGGGTGAAAATCAGGACACATGTTTCAACCAACACTTTTTTCCAGTTTCTGTGCAAGGCTAAAGTATTGTAATTGTGATTTTGCTGCTCACCGCGGATGACTTCAATGACATCACAATGGGGGTCAATGCAACCAATAGTACTGGGGTGTGTGGGCTGGGAGGCAGGGTCAAAAATCAGGCCTAGAAACAGAGAAGGAAACAGTAGAGCCATGTTATTAGGAGATGAAAAGCATGCATCCACCAAGAGATGAAATAAAACATTTGAGCTTAGAAAGGGATTTTTCCGTGTTACTCTGTTTTATAGGTTAATGCAGCGATTGCTGAAGGACTGGGGTGGAAATGTTACTATATCTGGGTTAGTGTGGAGATGTTACTATGTTAGAGTTGGGTAGTGATATTATTGCATGGGGGAAGAGGTGGAAGTTATTTTCTATTAAGATTAGAGTGGTGTTTTTATTGTCATGGGTGTTAGGTTGGATGGTACTGTGTTGGGCCTGTGTGGAGATGTTTTTGTATCAGTGTTAGAGTGGATATGTTAATGTGTCAAATTCGGGTATATTAGGTAAAGTAAAAGTCCTCACCAAGATTTTGCTCAGGCTTCCTGGATTTTGTTGATTCCATTAATTTTACCTGGCACTAATTAGAAAATCCAGCAAGCTTGAATAAAATCCTGGGAAGGAGTTTTACTTTCTGAACCTGGAATGTCCACCTCTGGGGTGGAGATGTTACTGTATTGGGGTTTGATGAAAATGTTACTTTACTAGGGCTAGGAGCGTTAAACAGTTGCTTACTGTGTTGGTTGATCAACATTCGGATGGATATGCGGCTCATATAGAAGCGGTCAAGGAAATACTGGATGTTCTGGCTGGTGACGGGGTCCTGCCCAAATGTATCCTTATACTCCATCACACCCTGAGCCATGGTGGTGACCACATCATTGTGCCTGTTCCTTATGATCACCAGAGTCTCCACAAACCTGGAGAGAAGGACCAAATGCAACCATTTACATAGTCAATATGAGTATCATCTCAGTTATGTTAGTAGTGCTGATGTTATGAGACAAGTATTTGAATTGGGAGACTCACTCCTGTAGAATTTTTTGGTCATCTGGCCTCTTGTCCAAGAACTCAAGAAGCTCCATTAAGCTTTGGATGTACCTGAGGTGGGGGAACCAAAGAAGACGTTACAATCTCTCCTGCCAGGGCTGTTTAGTTCAGTGAAGATGTCTAGGACTAGCTGTGATTGGCTGGTGATGTTAATGACATCCATTACAGGAAACGGTTTCCACTGGTATATCTCTTTGTGCCAGATGTGCTACGTGACCTTAGCTCATGTTGGAGAAATATCTGGAATGCTGCATCCTTCCTCACTCTAACTCTGCCTTTCATCCCCCCACTCAGACCCAGAGTCATCAAGTCATTTGAAAACATAACAAAATGGCTTCTTTTAACTAGTCTTTACAAGGCTATGGAGTCATCTTTCTTTTTCTGGCAATAATAGATGCAGTGAACAACTGTAATACTCCAGTCTTTGATCAATTTGATTAAAAAGAGAAGTCAAACTGTTTGAAAGCTTTATTATTTAATTTCTATAGTATATCCTAAATCTGTCTGATGCTCTGGATGGAACATCTTGTTCAATGTACCCTCAAAAGCTACTTGTCTCTCCACCAATCAAATGTCTGTATTTCACAGGCAAACAAGCCAAGCCTCTCACTCCCAGGAAGACCCTGTAATAAACACCAGCTACCCCAGGAATCGCACTTATGGGGTTTACCTTTCTCAGTAACTTGATTCCTCAAAATTCAATATGAATGCACATGATGATTGGTGTAAATATGTTTCTTTAATCATCTAAAAGGAAGTATCAGCCTTTCCCATAGTTCCTTAGAAGTGAATTAATCCACAAAATGTTTTGATGAATACTTCAACCTTGAAATTCCTCATGTCACTCTCTACTCCAAGTTTAAAAATAAGCAACATAAACCCTAAATGCACAATTTAAGTACATGTACAGACACTGACGTTAACCACCAGTTGTGCATGCAAAGAAGCGGCGCTGGAACATACTGTTCTATTCCAGTAGATTGCTAGAGTACAAAAACAAGCCTACCCGCCTATAGGCTACAGCAGGCGTCTCATATTTCACCCGCTTTGTCACAACGTCATGAACAGAGTCAGATATTTAAGTAAACAATACACGTATTTGTTGTAGGTATGTAAAAATCATGTGGCGATGTTTCATAAACTTTCACATAACGAATCGAAACGACCACGATTTATTACTAGGTCTTGTAGCACCGGGTGATCGTGTCAATGATAATCAAGACTTTTTGATTATCATAGTCGCATAACTCAGAGTCCAGTTTGGGTGCTAAAACCAACGTTCTCTATTACTATGCACTGTTTGCAGATGGGTGGCCAGAGTAGAGGAATCTTGCAGAATGAAAACAGACTACAACAGAAACTGGGGGAAAGGTCACTGTGCAGTTGCGTTGTCTTTCGCGCGAGCATACATAATAACTCATCATACATAAAGAAACAAGCTCACAGACATAAACGGGGCAACAGTTGTTTTAAATATTAATATTTGTGTTCCTGGGTATCCAAAGATTTTATTTAACGAAATGCAGGAAATCAGTACGAGCTGGCATGCATCGTGCATCAGCATGTTTGGAGCACCGCAAAAAACAAAACATCACTTCCTCCGGTGAGATTCTTACCAGCTTTGCACGAGTTGAACGGACGGCGTACTGAGTAACTTGTCTGGTAAAAGGTTGATCTCCTTCAAGGTGTTCGACAGTCTCACCGGGAGCTCCTGTCTCAGGAAAGCGAACGATGTCTTTTCACACGCGTTTGTAGAACCTGTGATAACAGTGACACAAGATAACAACATCTCCACGTGCCTTTGGATCTCACATCACCTCCATCCGAAACTTTCGGACTTTGTCAAAGCATTAGACTATAGATCATACATTTAGATCCAATATAACCTCTTGCATAAAAAAACCGTCATCGAAGCATCGCATCCACATCCATACATTGTATTTGTTTATGTCGAATATCATGCTCTAGAATTCTAAATGTGAAGTATCCTAGATGTAGCTATACTAAGGATGTTCAGTAAAAAGTAGAAAAATGTTAACATTAGTAACTCTTACCAAAATCCAGGAACTGTTTCATCGATAACGGTGAAGGTGAGAATTTTGAAAAGTGATCAATATGTTTAGGCACATTTGCCAAAACGGCATTCTTCATGATAAACCTTACAAGCTTCATGGTGTTCTAAAAACAAACAACAAAATATATGCCGCGTAGCAGAGATAATATCAGTGGCAGAGGGTTTACTCCTGTAGTAGCCGCAAGAATCCTGTTTATTCTTATTGACTGAACATGCCTGCTGTCTCGATTTAATATTGACTTTCGCGAAATAGAACACGCCCACCATATTACACAATCTCCCCGAGACTGACCAATGACTACTGACGTCCAGGAGAATCTTGTCAACAAACTTCAAGGCATTGTTCACTATCACTTCTCTTCACGTGTTTATATCGCTGACAGAATGGAAAAAGGCTCTCGTGGTCTTCGTAACAACCCCGTGTCGTTTCACCCTGTGGTGCTGGAATTCTTGTCAATAAGGCCACAAAGGCTACATATGCCTACATGGATCATTTAATCGTGACAAACCTCTTTAAAATCGTTTTTACCTTGGGAAGGTCATGGTCACGTCAAACTAGATAAATACTGATATCAGCGTAAATAGATGCCTGGGTAACTCATACATATTCTACACAGTGAGTTTTAACACACCGGAAATTTCACGACTTATGTTAGTATGTTTATCAGAAAAAATATTGTTAAGTAGGCCACAAAATAAAATCTTGTTTTTTCTTTTTATCTTGTAAAAATGCACAAGAAATTATACCAAACACAATTTTTAAATCAAATATAAAAACACTATCTGTTCTGCATGTATTTTAAACATTTTTAGAAATTACAACATAGGACCATAATTTACTCTTTGTATTAATTTTTACTAACATTTTGAGCACTTTAAGCAAAAGCTGCTCTACAATTTTCTAAGTCTCAGAATTAGGTTGTAAATCATAATTGTAAATAGGACAGAGTGAGGACATTTGCATAGCTAGTAAAAAGTTACAATGTATGCAAAACTAAGTAAAAATAGAATAAAAACAGCTCACTTAACATAATAATTTATCAAAGCAGTATTACATATTAAGATGGCCTGTAAAATAGTTTCTTTTCTATTTTTAAGGTGGCTTGACAAAGCCAACTTGTAGTTTTCTCCTTTTTCTTCCACCTCAGCAATTTCAAGTTTTTTGTCTAAAGTTTTATAGCTGGAACCACCAGACCCTGTAGAAGCTTTCTATCCTTTCATTTTCCCATAAGATTCTGCCATTGATTTTACAAGTAATTTCAAGTTGTCGGTTGATGTATCGTTAAGGTGCCTGGTAGTAGTTTGTGATAAAACATGAAAACCTCCCTATGCACGCATGGCTCCATGTAGTCATGCTTACTTTAATTCAGTAGTTACAAGTCAGAGCAGCCTTGTGATTGGGCAAGAAATAACTGCACATGAGTCATCTTCTGTTAACTTACACTGGCCGGTCTAATCTCTCTCTGATCTGACGTAGAAGAAGAAAAAATGAGGAAAAGTGTTTTTTTTTTCTTCATCTCTGTTGAAATTGTACAGCATGTTTGGGGAAGTTAGAGTTTAGTAGCTAGAAACAGCAGAAGGAAAACATATTGGGCATTTGCTAAGCCAATCTACGCACACAGAAATCGATCAAAGGAACTTTATATTTCAGCTCTCCAACATTAAAAAAAACAATTACTAGATCATCTGAAAAAGTTGCATAGATATTTGTTCGAGCCACCCTGTTCACCAGTGATACAGGGCAAACGTTGGTGAAAACCCAGAGAAGACAGTTATGACACTACAGCTGGTCCCAGTCCTTGTCCTTCTGGGAATAACAAGTAAGTCTCACACCTCATACTGAAAGATCATTGCGATAATGGTGCAGTGTTTTAATATATGATGCCTGCTGTCTATTTAAATTACACTAAATATATCAGCCAGTTCCGATGCAGCGTCATCTGCAGTATCAGCTGTCACTGTTTTCTCAGAAGTGAAGTATGTTGTACATAAACATCCAAGCACATTATAACAGACTTGTGTCTTCAGCTGATTTTTATAGCATTTAAGTCAGTGAGAATGATGGATACATGATGTTACCAATATTGCTGATAGAACAAGTAAGAACAAGAACAAGTAAAAGTTACATTAAACATCTTAAGACATTCTGGACATATAAGGTACTACTAGATATAAATGTTTGGAGGCAATTCTCATCCCAGGACCATCCCAAAGACTGAAAGTGTTCTCAACCATGGCTTATTAAGTAAGATGTGTACCAAGTTAATTTGTGTGTTTGTGGTTAATTAGTTTTAGCAAATATTTAATTTGTACTTCCTAGCTCAGATAATTGAGTGAACCAGTTCCTCTGTTATTGCAAAAGCATGTTTTTTACCCACATTACAACATCTTTGCTACACAAGTATGGAGCAAGTGACAGCACTGCACATATAAATGTAAAACCACCCAGTCATGTCACTGCCTGACAGGGAGCGTTGGCCTGTGGACGCTGGATAAGCTGGTCGTCAGGGACGGCAGCTCTGTCACCATCCCGTGTCACTACCACCAAATGTTCAGAGAACATGTGAAGTACTGGTGCAGAGGTAAACTCTGGCACACGTGTGTGCGTGTGAGGGACTCCCCGGGAAGGATCAGCATTACAGACAGCACAGCAGAGCTGGTAGTCACTCTCACATTATCGAACCTCCAGAGCAGACACGCGGGACGCTACTGGTGTGCAATAAAGATCGGAGGTTTCATGAAGGTAGATGTCAGGACTTCTCTGGAGCTGCTGGTGACCAAAGGTGAATAAATTGGAATCCAGTTGTTTTTTTCTTCCAAGTGAGCATAATCACACCTTCAGAATAACAAAACAGGTACAAGATCTCTACGCTTTATCAGGCTTACAGTTTTTAAATGAGGTTGAATATTTTGATTGTATTCATATTATTTCTAAGCTTGTTAAATTGAAATTGTTTCACAGTCTCTTTTAGGAATAGTTCCTTTTACCCCTAAAAAACTGAATGAAAATACTAGATAAATGTTTTGCATGGCAGATGTGTTGAATGTGCTGATGGATGAAGGAGCTGATCCTGTTAAAGCTGTTTCTGTTATGGATATTAATTTAAGTACCTAGTAATTTCTTATCATATGTAAAATTACTTACCACGTGACAATATTGCTTCGTGATTAAGCATGAATCAGCCTGAACCAAAAAGCCAACAAACCATGATGCATGCGTTATTGCTCTCAGATGCTCTGGACCTGTGGGTGAGAAACAGCACCGTGTCTGGCACAGAAGGAGGGAATGTAAGCATAGAATGCTTCTATAGTGACAAGCTGAAGGACACTGAGAAGAAGTGGTGCAGAAGTGGAGACGTCCTCTCCTGCCAATCAGAGTACGGCGAGGTGCCATCCCAGAACGCACAGGTCCGCTTAAGTGACGATGCCCATGGCTGCTTCACTGTGACGCTGGTGAGGCTTCAGAGGGAAGATGCTGGCTGGTACTGGTGCATGGCAGCAGGGATACAGGCCCCTGTCCATCTCACTGTTCCTGCAGCTCAGGAACAGGGCAATACATCAGACTGCACAGGTGAGGGGCTCAGTGCCATGCCGACAAGCCTCTGGACCTATCATTAGATCCAACTGCCTAGTCCTAACCAAACCTAACCAGTCCTAACCACTTCACACTACAGGTCCACCAACCCTATAAACTCTGTATGCAACAGCATAGGTAAAAAGTCAGAATTCCATTTCAATCATAAACCATTCTATAGTCTTAATCTTCACTCATTTTTTCTAATCCAAATCTTCATCTCTAATTTCCAACACAAACTATCATGCATCAACATGTAATTATTGAATAATGTAATTATTCATCCATACCTAAGAAACTGTTTTCCCTGAGTAATAAAAAGAACATTGTTCATGAGTCCTACAGTTGTGTTCAGCAGATTGCCAGTTCTGTCTCAGATCTGTTGAAAACCAGTTACTTTCACTTCCTCAGTGTTTCCTGAGCTGATGACATCACTGCAAGTATCTGCTGCATCAGTACATGCCTCAGCACCACCCAAACCCTCAGCACCACCCAAACCCTCAGCACCACCCACACCCTCAGCAAGCATACCACCACTCTCTTCAGATAAACCACAGACATCTGCTCCTGTGGCTCCAGCTGAACCACAAACGAAATCCTCAGTGATCTCACCTGAACCAAGAACATCATCTCCTAGGAAAGCAGGATCACCTGAGAGTACGTTAACCACATGGTCAACCTTTCCTCTGACAGGCGAAGCTGAGCAAACCTGCATCACCACCAAGTCCACATTAGATTAGCCTCAAATATAACGATGACGTTTCCTTTTGTTGTGGACACACAATTAATGCAAGTTACATTACCTTTACAGGACAGACAGTACATCCATCTGTTGCACCCAATATCACAAGCAGGTGTGTTATTATCCTCTGTCTCAGCATCTCTTTACTGTCGCTAAATATTTGCCAAAACAGTGCTGTCCAGTTTGGTTCCTGCAGATGTTTCCTAGTGCAGGCCTAGCTGGAGCTAATCCACAGGAGAGTAGATGGCTAGGTCCAACTAACCGAAAGGTGTGCGTCCACCTCATTGTCTCTGCTATGCAAAACAAAATTATTAAATCAGTATACAAAAGGTGTTATCAATGAACATCTATCATTCTTAATGGAAACATCAGCAGTAGAGCCAGCAGATGACCTTTGTCTCTTACTCTTCAAGTCTCGGTCATCTTCATTGTCCCTGTTCATTTCAGTCTGCACGTAGGGCTCGTGGCCCTGCTCACAGGAGGGGTTCTGCTCACAGCTGTTGTACTGGTCGCACTGGTCTGGAGGTGGCAAATGCAACGCAGTGAGTGAAACACCAACACCTTTTGGCCATTACAGTGAAGCATCAGTAAGAGCAGTACCATTTTCATATGGGTTTCATAAGTATATATTCACCCACAGTTATCTGTGTGGCACGTTCCATGTTAATATTTTGGTATGTTAAATCAATGTGCCTTACTTGTCTGAAATGTGTCCTGCAAATTTTCAGGCCAAACTCCCACGATTGAATACAGAACGGAGGAGTCAGCTGAACACACCGTAAGCAAGCACAATAAAATCTAAAAACTTAAGAACAATTCTAAGATACATATGGTAATGAATAATTTTTAACAGTTGCAGGACGACATTGATCTGATGGATCATGAATGGACAAGCAACTCTGTTCTTGAACTGGATGAGGAACCCAGCACTACACAACTGTTATAACAGTGACATAGAAAACAAGACTTTTGAATGGTTCAATACTGCAACATTTCCTACTCAGTTATTTTCGGTTCATTCAGTTCTATTAAATTCAGTTTAAATCACTAGAACTTTATTACGGAAGGGCAATTACTGGCAAGGAAGTGAAGCACGCGAACATATATAAATAGGCATAGGCATGCAGCCACACATGCTACCCAGAACAGTATGCTTACAAACACTGTATGATACACAACATATAGTCTTGTTTACAAGATCAGTTCCAACTGGTATAAAATTAGCAGTCCTGCGGACCGTTCTACAGTGATGACGTGAGCCAGAAGGAGGCCTTAGCTTTCCTAAGCAGAACAATTTGCAGGTCTACTTTTGTCCCAGGTGGAAATGCTCTTGTAAACAAGACTGGTGGTCCTGAAACAGAAGTGCTTTTGTTGGAATTTTGACATTCATATCTGTGTTTTTACTGAACTTCAGTCTAAAATAACAGTATTTCAACAATGCCACTATCTGTGTATATGTGTAAGAGAACACCACAATAATTTTTTGAAATGTTTAATTCTAATTGTTATACCACTCATATTCAGAAAGAACTGGTCCTAAATGGACCCTCAACACAAGGACTTTGTCATCAGTATATTTCACTAAAAAGTGGTTTGAATATAAATGTCTACAGTTGTTGGTAAATAAGGTAAAAAGAAAACAACAACAGAGCCGTCATGCCTGGCCCCTCCTCCAACCTCTTCTTAAGATGGCTTTGAATCCTTTGTCACTCATGGTGTCTTATTTGGATGACTAGTAATTGTTTTGTTAGGATATTATCCACACAAAAATGTAATATGTGAAGAAACAATGTCAGCATATGTACCACATGCCATTCAGTGAAACCAAACCATGCTCTTAGGGAGTCCACCGAGTGGTTATACATTTTCATCTCAAATCTCCTAATGCCTGGTTTATAATTGGGCATAAGCCAAATCAGACTGTGGTCAGATGAGCACAGGGGCAGATGGGGAATTGACATAAAAGATTCTGGGATGGAGTCATAACATTTGTCTAGCAGCTCATTAATCCTGGTGGGGCATGAAACATGTTGGTAGCATCTCCTTAGACCTTTTTCCATATTGATTAAACAAAACAAACCCAAAACTAATGCTGGGACATCTTTTAGCAATGTACCCTGAGTGACAGTAATTCAGCTGACTGCTAGATTTGCATTGGGATGGATATGTTTTTTAAATTTCTCATTAACATAAAAACAATCACCACCAGCATGGTCTTTATCGGTGATTTGCTTGTCAGTGTCCATTCATATAAAAGCACCAACCCAATTAATGCAGCCTAAATCATCATCAGTCTGACTATCGTGAAGTCTAAAATAGATGCATTCCTATATTTGAAAGATAGTTCACATTAGCATGCAGCTCATTCAGTTTATTCCTGAATACATGAACCATTTTCCCAAAATAACCAGTGGGAAGTATATTACATTTAACAGCCAGGCTTCTATTTCTGTCCTACTGATGCACTGATTTGCATGTGAATCAGCCTTCTCCTCCAGTTGCTTAGTCATAGACAAAATAACAGCTAAAACACCCCCTTTAGGGACTATAGGTCTATTTCTTCTATTTATTCAGTAGAGTACGGGACAGTGTTCAAGGAAAAAATAATATTAAACAAGTGAATGGAGCCAGACCACCAAAGGCACACTGCCTCAGATTGGCTGCAGCATTGGAGCCGACCGTTCCAGAACGCGGGTCCGGCAAACAAAATCAAAACGTCAGGGCAAAGTGTGGAGTTACATAAGGAGTACCCAAACCGTTTATTAACATCATATTCTGTTTACTTCTTATGTAACGCTACACTTTGTTCTGGGTGCTTTCCATATTTCTGTGCTTTCAGTGATATTGTGACCAATTTAACTGGATGACGTAAAAGCAGTAAAGCAGAAAAGAAGATGCTTCCTTGCGATGAGAGTGAATTAGTCTGGTGTTTATTTACTAGGCAGACATGGTTTCATCATCTCTACTGAACTGTTCATTTTGTATGCCTTTTCACCATTTGTCCAAGTAGTTTCCTTATTCTTAAAAAGTTAAGAATTTGGAGCTCAGTAGTAGATGAGTAGATTTACCACCATAATAAAAATCAGTATAATGTTCAGATGACATCAAATTGTGAACTTCTCACTGAATAAGACATGCATAAATATATTTAGTATTAATGGTGACTTAACTTAAAACGTTCATTGCATTTTGAAAGCCATTTATTCCATAAATCATGAGTACTTCAGAATTCCAAATAGTTCACAAACATTTCCTCACAAAAACGCATGGGAACCATTATATCATTGCTGCGTTTTTACAGCATGGCTGTCCTGCCAAGTAAAAAAAAAGGTTTTGGAAGAATAGCAACATTTTATCATCAGAGCAACCTGCATGTGCACAACTAAAGGCATGAGTGGGGCAATTCTCTAATGTGCTCAGCAGGCACTTACACCAGTGAGCAGGCAGAGTGTGGCAATCTCTACACTGGAGAGGACTGCCACTTCTGCTGCTTCCGATTTAACTTCCCCTAATGCGTGGATGCATGCCAGACATCACCCTCACAGGAGTAATGTGAGGTAGGTTAGTGAAAACCTCTTCATGAAATGGGCAGTTCCTGTCAGTTCAGTATATTTCCACTGCAGCTCAAAACTCCACCGTGGTGCAACATAGCTACCCAGCAAGGGCTCCCCAGATAGCACGCACCTAGAAAAAGCCAGCCGGATCCCCCAGCACGGTTATGTGAGGAGACACGCTCGTTCAGCTCTCCGGCCTAGTCATGCAAGTAGTGCAGACACCGGCACTCAGAAAGGCATGGCTGGAGGAGGGTAGTGACCTCTCATAACCCTCAGAGCACAACAGATGGTCCTCACACTGCCCTCATGACCCAGCAGCTAACGTGCAGTTATGCACATTATCCATTAGTTGATGCAAAGCAAATGCAGAAGTAAACGGGCTTGTCCGATAACTAATGCTCACTGTAAGAGGCCCAGAGGTCAGAGAAATTGCACTGTATGACAGTGACTGAACATATTATTCGTTAACCAGGCTTCTTAGAAGCTATACCAGAGATCTGAGAAATCGCAGTCGTTGGCAGCAAACGTTGGTCGTTTCGCTGGCAGCAAAGCAAAAACTTTACCACAAACGTTGCTCTTGGGAATCAGGACATACTCAACTTCAACTAGATTTACTCTTTAAAGATTGATTTGAGAAGCCTATAGACTATGACAATAAGAATACATATATAATAGAAATAGTGTAATTTAACTAAAACTGGCACTAAGAGAAAACAGTTACAAGGATATAGGTTACAAAGCAATTGAGGTTTTGGAGGATACAAATCTTGATAAAGCAGCTAATACAAAGAACCAAAAGATTTTATCCATGCTTCAAACTAAAGAAGGGGACTGACAAGTATTCCCATATTTCACTTACTGTGAGCAAGTATATTTTTACTAAATAATTTTTTATGGGGATCCTGAAATGTATGTCGCCCCCTATAGGATGATGTGAACATGTTTTTTCTAAGTTTAAAATAGTTTACAGCTAAGCATGCTCAAGAAAAGTAAAAGCAAAAGAAAAACCTTGTTTTAGTACACTGGTGCTAATACCCATGGTGTAAATGTGACCAGTTTTTCTAAAATGTTCATGTGTCATACAGGAACTCTACCCATTAGTAAACACAAACTGTAAACTATATTTACCATCCCATCATCTGAGAACAAAATATTAAAACGTATTTAAGGATTTATTTAGGAAACACCAAATCTACTATCCAACTAGTGCTTAGCTATATACAGTAATAATTCGGCAATAATGCGATGTCCAAGTATTACAGCATTACAGCACTCTGGCTACGTGCTTATCCTCCAAAAGTTTTGCTGGGAATCTACATTCATGTTTTTTTCTATGCAGCATTGTCAGAATAACTAATCTAAAACAACAAACCACAGCATATTACATCATACAACATGAAGAGTGAGTATTAAAACAAACATTTTAAAGGACAAAAAAAACGGGCAAGAAATACCTCAGCGTGAAGGTGTTTCCTATAGATGACCCGATTTCTAAAATTAACCTTGCTCACAAGGAATACTTTGACTGAGGTAGAACTCTTATACAAATACCAAATACATTGAGCCCTTGAGTCACCGTGTTTTCTCTAAGCCAAATAATCTCTGCACTGTAAAGTATTCAATTTATAATCGGACCTCCACCAGTTCAATAACTGAAGCATGCTTCCCTTGCCTCCAAAGGCTGGCCAGCTTCCTGAGGGTTTTGATGCGCTCTTCATACAAAGCAGCAGAGGGCGCTGCAGTCAGCCTGACCAGTCTCTCTACCAGGTTCTCAGCGAAGCCATGTTTCGGTTCGTTGCTTGGTACAGCCAGCGTGTCCGCACGCTCCTGCAGAACCTTCCGGCAGTAATGTTTCAGGCACCACCTCGCCGCCACGCCGTCCTCTGAGAACAGGTCTAGCCCACACTTCGCCCTGAGCGCAAACACGTGGCGACACGGCAACCTATTGAGCCGGGCAAACGAGCAGGTGCACGTGGTGGCCGTGGTGTGAACCTCCGCACCGGCCGAGAAGACTCCGCCCCCCGTCTTCACCTCAGGGGTGTCCTCCTGGCTAACCCATGCCAGCTGCTTCAGGACCAGCCGGTGCGCGTAGGGAGTCAGCATCTTCGAGTACCTCGCTTCAACCGTGACGGGTTGCGAGGCCGCTGCCGCATTCAGCATCGCTTTGACTATCTGCTTCTCGCGGCCAAGCCGGAGAGATTGGCATAGCAGCTTCAGGTCGTGGAAGAAGCTCTTCAGGTCAGGGGAGTTGCAGGAGATCTGGCTGAGTTTGGTATGCACAGCCGCCAACCACTCCGTGCAGCGCTGCTTAAACAGGCAGGATTCGTTCAGCCCCACCACCCAGTCCTCCCTCACTGGGTCCCACACACGGTTGAAGTAACTGATGGCTGCTTTGACTCCAGTCTGGTATAACCTCTCCATGTTCTCATGGTACTCCTCCTCAGAGCTGGAGTACATCACCTTGCGCATCTGTTCCAGGCACAGGAGTCTTTGTTTCGGGTTCACTTTCATTCTTTCAGGATTCACTTCCCGCTCCATGGACAAAAAAGTGTGTAGAGGGCAGGACTGAACACTCGCTTCAGGTAAGTGGCATTTGTACACCTCTCTATCTGTGGATCTCCGGTCTGTCAAAATGCTGCGGATCCTTTCCCATGCAGGGTTGTAGTGTTTGAAGATATCCAGCATGGCAGAAATAGTTTCTGCATCTTTGTTAACGACAAACACAGAGATGATCTCGCTCTCCCCATTACCATCCACAGCAAAGTGCACATACACGATCATACTCAGACTGGCCAGAGTGAAGGTAGCATCCACCATGAGGAGCTCAGGAAAGAGCTGAAAGTGTTTCTGCATGACCTTATCTTGGTAATATATTCCACTCAGCCCACGGCCCTCGTCAACCAACACCTCCACAACGCTCTCTGAAAAACAAGCAGTTACTACATTACTTATCTAGTTTCACCTTTGGCTAATTACTAAAATTAAGACTTTGACAGTACAGTAGTGTTCAAAATAATAGCAGTCCAATATGACTAACCAGATAATCACTGTTTTTGGTATAAATTACATTACCACATAACAAACAATGTACCAATTGGTGCAGGAGATTCTTAGAAAACCAACAGACTCCGCATTCATGATATGCATGCTCTTGAGTCTGTGTATTTGAATAATTAATTAAAAGGGGTGTGTTCAAAATAATAGCAGCGTGGAGTTCAATTAGTGAGGTCAATCATTCTGTGAGGAAACAGGTGTGAATCAGGCGGCCCTTATTTAAGGGTGAAGCCAGCACATGCTGTACATGCATTTCTCCTTGAAAGCCTGAGAAATATGGGTCGTTCGAGACATTGTTCAGAAGAACAGCGAACTTTGATTAAAAAGTTGATTGGAGAGGGTAAAACTTATAAAGAAGTGCAGACAATAATAGGCTGTTCAGCCAAAATGATCTCCAATGCTTTAAAATGGAGAGCAAAACCAGAGAGACGTGGAAGAAAACGCAAGACTACCATTCGAATGGATCGAAGAATAGCCAGAATGGCAAAGGCTCAACCAATGATCAGCTCCAGGATGATCAAAGACGGTCTCAAGTTACCTGTGAGTACTGTGACAGTTAGAAGACGCCTGTGTGAAGCTAATCTATTAGCAAGAAGTCCCCGCAAAGTCCCACTGCTAAAAAAAAAGACATGTACTGAAGCGGATGCAATTTGCCAAAGAACACCTCCACTGGCCTAAAGAGAAATGGAGAAACATATTGTGGACTGATGAAAGTAAAATTGTTCTTTTTGGGTCCAAGGGCCGTAGACAGTTTGTCAGACGACCCCCAAACTCTGAATTTAAGCCACAGTACACTCTGAAGACAGTGAAGCATGGTGGTGCAAGCATCATGATATGGGCATGTTTCTCTTACTATGGTGCTGGGCCTATTTACCGCATACCAGGGATCATGGACCATTTTGCATATATCAGAATACTTGAACAGGTCATGTTGCCTTACGCTGAAGAGGAAATGCCTTTGAAATGGGTGTTTCAACAAGACAACGACCCTAAACACACCAGTAAACGAGCGAAATCTTGGTTACAGTCCAACAAAATTGAGGTTATGGAGTGGGCAGCCCAATCCCCAGACCTTAATCCGATAGAAAACTGGTGGGGTGACATCAAAGATGCCGTTTCTGAAGCAAAACCAAGAAATGCAAATGAATTGTGGGATGTAGTCAAAGCATCCTGGGCTGGAATACCAGTTGACAGGTGCCATAAGTTGGTTGACTCTATGCAACACAGATGTGAAGCAGTTCTAAAAAACTGTGGTTATTCCACTAAATATTAGTTTTGTGATTCACAGGAATGCTAAATCCTAAAAAAGGAGTACATATTTTGAGTTTGTAAAGACAAATGCAGACACTGCTATTTTTTTGAACAGCCCAATTTTCATTTTTTGTTATTTTCTGTAAAGTAGTTAAAAATTATATACATTTCTTCATGTTTTGATTTGTAAAACAGTATGCAATGTTCCCAATGCATGGCAATAAAAACTACTATAAAGATTTTCTGCTTTACTAATGTTTTTAAACACACTGCTATTATTTTGAACACAACTGTATATGAGCCAACATGAACTAGAAAACTAAACAAAAACACTTTATGTTCTATCAGCTGTCAAAACCAGTTTTTTGAGTGGGATACATCTGCACAATACACAAAACATCTTTAATACTTTAAGGTGTCCATGTCTCTGTCTTCTGCTCACTAATCTCTTTTGCTGGTCTTCAGTTATGCTTCAATTATTTAATATTTACCTTGCAACACCCCCACTTTCCTTCAAACATGATTCTATCCCCCCTACTACTTTGGGGATTAAATGGAACAAAAATCTACAAAACACTACTCCAGAGTAGTGTGCACAAGAAGTAGTAACTATTCTGCACACTACTCTGGAGGAGTGTTTTGTAGATTTTTGTTCCATACATGGGAACAATGTGCACAAGAAAAGATCTCTAAAATAAAATTGCCTAGATGAGGTGGGTAGCATAAAAAATCATCAGAGAGACTCTGAATACTGTGTAATCTGCTTTACGGTGATAGTTCTCTACCCTTCTATTGACAGTGTGCTCTGATTGTTAAAAACATTTGTTATATTTTTGTACCCGTGTCATTCTTAATGTCAGCCAACATTCCGTCCAGATTATGATCCCGGGAGGTACTGTGAGAAAACCCGAGCCCATTCGGGGTAGTGCTCTCAAACACCACCGCCTCATTCAGGTGAGAGCTCTGGTCCACACTCTGCTCTGGAAGGGGCGGGCTGTCTTCAGCATGCTCAGCTCTGCTAGACGGCTGCTCCGATTTCCACGTTACTGCGTGCTGTTTTCTCTGCAGCACCCCATCCTGCTCCTGCCCAGACATGCCATGCTGCTTTGAGCTTTCCATATCAATCAATAACATTAAAAAGGCAATTAATGTAATCCTGTGTGCATGTACAAATGATGAGTTTAAAGCACAGGACAACAGGAACACTGCAGAAAGGTTTCTACCCCCACCATCAACCTCTCAACATTGTAAAGAAAACTCGGTAGGCTTACGTCAGGAAGGTGATTGTGCTGTAGATCGGCTTTCACCACAACCAGCTTCTGACCATCGCGACTTGCGCTGACCCTAATCTTTGCTGTACAGTTGCTAAAAATCCTTAAAAATAGAATGAGTCGATTCAACATCGGTTAATTAGGTAAAGACCACGTACGCCATCAAGCATTAATACTTACTTAATCTTTACCTACATATTTACGTATTGAATTATTTACAAGTTTAATTAAATGCGACAACATTAGCTCATTGTACGTGCTATAATTATACATTGACGTGTTTAAAGTAGTGTGAAACAAGGTGTTGTAGTGTGAAACAAGGTGCTGCGGTTCACTCTTAGGCCCGTTAGCTTGGGTATGATTTACGCTTTGATTTACCTCGAATGTAAATTGGCTCGATCCTTCCGCCCCCCTTTCAGGCAGGCCCAGGTGATGTGATAAAATTTGAGCTTTGGGTTGATTGGAGTCTTCACTCTTTTAGAAGCGGCTTGTACAGATCGACTGTCCCTTCTCCAGAAAGACATACCTTCGGCTCGTGCGAGATTGAAGACTGCCCTCTCCGCTTCTTCAAAAGAGGGAAACTCATCGCCAACACGAATTTTGTAACTTTGGCGTGACCCAGAAGTCATAATTCTAAGTAGGCTATAAATATTTGTTGTAATTAGGATTTACGTAAAGCCACAAAACAGAACAGAATATCAGGAAAAAACCGCCATCCTTTAAAACCAGAATATTTCTTTCTTCTTCGGAGTCATGTTAATGTATCAATAGGAAGTTTTATGCATATCGCCACCTGCTGGTGAGTTGTACATGCGGCATCTGTGTGTGGTTATTTTTTATACATATCGACAACGAATAATACTTTTCTTTAAAAAAAACAACTTTTCTTTCTTTTAAGGAAATAAGAAATTAGATTGGAGTAATAACATCCATTCAAAACATGTTACAAAATGGATTTTTCAGCTCCAGTGGTAGATCTGTTGGATCTACAGGTATTATTGTGCAGCACTGTCAGGCCCGTGACGTCACGCCCCTTCCCCTGCCATCGCTCGTCACGCCGCGGGTTTCCCTCACGTGGATTCCCATACCATCACATACTTCCAGTCGTCGGGCATCGATTAAGCTCGGCTGGCTGATGTTTAGCGCGGTGATAGGAGCGGGGTTATAACCGTGCCGTCTCCCACCCTTCGGCGCTGCGTATTGGTCTCAGTTTGTGTTGCGTACCTGCTGTCCTTTACTAAGCGTAATCTCTCGGAGTTGTAGCCTGTTTAAATTTCGGTTTCATGTCTGCTACATTCCTGTTCCCTCGTTTGCATTAGTGTATTCTAGTTACCTGGTTATTTCCCTGCTTTCTGTTGTAAATCCTAGTGATGGCAAACCGAGGTTTTCTGAAGCACTGAAGCCTTTTTCCTAACTGTATCGAAAAAAGATTCATTACTCGGAGCTTCATAACACAGTGGACATTAGCAGCATCTGGTGGCCAAAACCTGAAAGTGCTTTGTGTATTTAGTGGACGAGGGGCTTTAAAAAAATTACAGCTCTTAAAATTGTTCCAGTGCATTAACATGACATTTAAGGTTTAAATAAAAAAACAACTGATACAACAAATGGCAGAATACTTTGATGTCTGGATAATTTAATGTAATATATTAAAAGACATTACACCATAATATATTTTGAAATAATATATAATACAGAATGTATCTTGATAAACTACACTTATAATTCTAATTGCACATTGTTGCTTGTTTCCCTTCACCATGTTATTGATTATATTATTCACTTACAAAATTATATTATTCACTATTATTCACATCCCACCAAGCTGGGTTTGTATCACTAGTCCATTGCCTGATATTTTATCATCTACTATTTACAGGGTTGCAATGAGCAATGAGACACACGCATTTGACTGTCTTCACACGCTCACACGCCATACATCCGATATATCATGCTGAAAAAAATCTAGTTTATTTATCTCTGATCTACATCTATGATTCAATGAGTTACTAGTTCGCTCTGGCGCCAACCACTGGTGATTGATCGCTTTAGGCGCAGCAGAGAGGAGTTTCCTTTTCACACACTCCCCAATAGGTTAATTAAATGGACACAATTAATGTGTCCATTTGACCCCCCCCCCAAACAAAAAAAAATCAAATCTCACTCTAAGTGATTTTGAAAGGTTGGCAACCCTGTTACTTATATCTTATTCTATCTATCTCTCACTCTCTATCTATCACTACCTCTATCTCTCTGTGTATCTCTAGATCTCCGCTAACGACCGTCGAAGTGCGCGCCAGGTTTTGCTGCTTTTGAATCGTTCCCTAAAGCAGTCACGTGATTGTGTGCCGAAACGAAGCTTCGGATGTAATATAGTCACCTGGTCGCTTCAGAACGAATCAAGCTCCGATCTCAGTGGTTTGAATAACTGAGTGTCGTTTTTTTGACACATGCTTCGAAGCTTCAGTGTCAAGGGTGACATCACTAGTAAATCCAGGTTATTTATCCTGAGCATTGCTTAGCAGTTCTAGTTCTAGTCTTCTGTTGGCCTTTAGTTTCTGGTTTATTTTGGTTGTTCGCGTGTTTCTGTTAACCCTGCATTAAAGATAGTGATCTCGTTTCAGCCCTTGCCTGCGAGTGTTGTTCCACCTACTTCTGGTTCTGTCGCATTTCGCATGACGAATACGTGGCCGACCTCCACTCAACAGCGGGCATAGAGGCGCTCCCAAGGACAGTTCCTGGGGTAACAGCAGCAGACGCCGCAAGGTGTTTCAGAGGCTGTGGGTACACTGGTACAGCAGCAATCTTGGTCCCTCTCCCATTAAACTCTTGTCTATGTCTACTCGAGAGCCCTGAGTCTGACGTACAGACCACGATTCCTATCGAGTATGCGGACCTGGCACCTGTTTTTAGTAAGCAGGAGGCCACCAAGTTACCTCCTCATCACCCTTTTGACTGTTCTATTGATCTCATAGACAATCCTGTTTTGCCCAAGGCCTGGAATTACCCCCTTACAGGGGAAGAGCAGAGGGTGATGGAGGAGTATATTGACGAGGCCCTCGCTCAGGGTTTCATTGTAGTGTCTGGTCCACATCAGCTCTCTACATCTGTAGTGTCAGGTTTCTTTTATGTTGAGAAGGGAGGAGGCTTACACCACTGTATTGATTATAGTGCAATCAATAACATTATGAACAAGTTCCCTTATCCATTACCGCTGGTCCCCTCTCTGCTGGAATAGCTCAAGGGTGCATGTGTTCACTAAACTGGACTTGCATAGCACCTACAACTTGGTACGCATTAAGAAGGGTGACGAGCGCAAGACTGCGAGAGGGCACTATCAGTATAAGGTTAGTATAAAGTTTGGGGTTTATAAGGGACTTCAGTTCTTTAGCGGCCCCCATCACTGCCCTACTTAAGGGAAAGGCCAAGCCTGTCTAATGTCTGCTACGTTCCTGTTCCCTCATTTGTATTCCTGTATTCTAGTTACCTGGTCATTTCCCTGCTTTCTGTTGTATATCATGTTCTCTGTTGGCCTTTAGTTTCTGGTTTATTTTGGTTGTTCGCTATCTTTAATGCAGGGTTAACAAACACAATCTCTTTCCAACTTCCTGGTTCTTTCACATCTCGCATAACGACCACCAATACCTTGATGTGAAAGAACGTGTAAAAAAAAAGTGTGTGTAGGGGTGGGAGATATATCGAATATACTCAATGTATCAATGTATGTTATCTTTGAGATATAAAAAATTATTATATTGCGAACATCGAGTATAACTTTGCTTCTATCTGCCAGCGTGAGAGTTGCTTTGGTGTTTAGTTCATCTACCTCTCAGTTCACCTACATTGGTCCCGCCCACCCGCGCTGCTGGGGTGTGCGTGTGTGTACAGAGGAGGCGGAAAAGAAAACAGTGAGGTACAGAGAGAGCGATTGTCAAAGAGAGTTAGCATTAAGCGCTAAGAAACGAGAGGCAGGCGGACGAATTGGTTCAGAAGAAAAACTGCACAGGTACTGAGAATTAATAACAAAGCGAGTTGGCAACGTTAGGCACTAAGAAACAAGATGGAGGCGGAGGAATTGGTTCAGAAGAAAAACAGCACTGGATCCGTTGTCTGTTTGGTTTGGGTTTCACCAAGATGATGAGGAACAAACAACCGTCATCTGTAAAATATGCCGCAAAAGTATTGCAGCAAAAGGTAGCAGTACCACAAATCTGTTTCACCATTTGAAAAGTCACCCATTA
>JAGXOD010000062.1:5247500-5342456 GCA_020368025.1 Brachyhypopomus occidentalis | reverse complement strand
GTACTTAGCCTGAACTGCGTGTTAAATATGTAACATCCATCCTGTATTCTACACATGAAATGAATATCTGGTTGGTTTTGGAAAACAGCTTGATATTAACATAAAAGTGAACAAACTAAATAATTTTTCAAAGTTTTCTGAACACTTATGCATCACTTATGCATTTTGTATAGCAAAAAGTCATGAAAGATTAATAGCACTCACACAAATAAGTGAACAATTGTTATTCACTGCACCCTACACTGTATATTTAAAAAAGCAAGAGCTAAACATTTCATTAAGAATTTTGTGGAGATAATCATTGACCTGGTTTGATATCACATGTATCTGTCAAGAAATTGAACGTTAGAAACTGCTGTACAATTATAACACTATGGAGTCAAGTGTTTTTTCAGAAGAAGCCTTGGAATAGCTGCTTTTGTGATGATGTACATAAACTAAGTTATATTTATAAATGAACATATTCAGGACATTTGATACTTTAATATTTACTTATAATGCTAATATTCTATAGGCTCTAAAATACAAGATAAAAGCTGTCCATTCAGTCACATACTCCCTCTTTTGGTCAGAGTAAGCACAATATTAAATTCAGTAAATCTCACACCACCCTGTCTAAACCAGTATGCATGATATATAAAGGCCCATTTTAATTAACAAACATAATTTTTCCACTGTTAATAAAATGTGGCTGCTGTTAGAACATCTTTAGTAGATCAATGTAAAGCAAAAAGTCTATGTAAAAACATCTCCGTAACTTATAAGAAACCAGGATCTCAGACAGCAGAACACCCCTGATAGACCCCTGATAGACCATCTCTCCTAAAGGTTTTTGATGACTTATTTATTTGCATAAACGCTTATGTACACACAATGCTATTTAAGGAGAAGCATTTTACTTTTCACAGATAAATTTTTTAAGTTTACGGCAAGAAGAATCAAACCATCTACCTGTATTACCTCCCTCATTTCCCAAACTGGCACAGTTCTCTCCAGAGAGGTCCTCAATTTTCCAGTTATCAGGTTCGTGTGGATCATTTGGTCTCATATACCAGAACCTTCATGGATAAAAATGAGTGAAATATATATGTATACACACACTCACCGGCCACTTTATTAGGTACACCTGTCCAACTGCTCATTAACGCAAATGTAATGACTGGTTGACTGGTAACTGGAGTTACTGTTGCCGTTCTATCAGCTCGAACCAGTCAACCATTCTCCTCTGGCATCAACAAGGCATTTGTGCCCACAGAACTGCTGCTCGCTGGATATTTTCTCTTTTTCGGTCCATTCACTGTAAACCCTAGAAATGGTTGTGAGTGAAAATCCTAGTAGATCAGCAGTTTCTGAAATACTCAGACCAGCCCGTCTGGCACCAACAACCATGCCACGTTCAAAGTCATGAATCATCTTTCTTCCCCATTCTGATGCTCGGTTTGAACTGCAGCAGATCATCTTGGCCATGCTGCCATGCATGCGTTAATGAGCAGTTGGACAGGTGTACCTAATATGTGTGTTTATATATATATATATGCATATATTTAAAGATCAAGATGAACCAAATATATTGTATGTGAGTATGTATGTATGTATATATATTGCTTTTTTCTTGTTCTCTTTAGACCTAACAAATGTAGGAAGATTTTGTAAGGGATAAAATGTGATGTGAAGCAATGGCCCAGCTTCATGAACTTCAAGAACTTACGTGACATGATGCAGGGGCTTGCCGTTTACCCATATCCACGTTCCCTCAGTCTCCAAATCATTCAGCCCAATCCAGTGAGTTTCTTTAACATGTGAAGATACAAAAACCTAATGTATAAAAAAAACATAATTACTAGGGTTTTGCTTAAACCTGCAACCTCATCCATGGCATTGGTAGATATATACGAAATATGCTAAAATATTAATGGAATAAAATTTTAGGTATTGGTATCATTTGTTTCACAGTATAAATGGGTAGAGGTTGATAGAATTACAGGCCTGTCACGGTGACGCTCCCGGACCCCTACCTTTGGGCGTGTGTTTATGTCGTCTATGTCCATATGTATATTCCGTGGGTGTATGTCGGTATGGGTGTGTTCATTAGTCTCACCTGTGGCTCGTCTCGTCATCACTAGGGGATAGTGTTGTTAGTCTATTTAATGTGCATTTACACAGTGTCTTGTGCGCATCTTTGTTTGGTGTGAGCGTTCAAATTGTTATTTGTAAAATGTGTCAAATAAAACGTTAAATGTGAAAGCTCTCCGTGGCGTTCTGTTCCGCATACTTAAACGTTACAGAAAGACGCGCCTTACGGAAAGAATGCCGGGGTATATCAAGAGGAAGGCAAAAGGGAAGAAGAAGCCTCTCCCAGGCTACTTCCCCTACCCACTGGAGAGGCCAGCGACAGCGACGACTCTTTTGTTATAAGTACTTGGGCCGTGTGCCACTCTCCCCCCGAGTTTGAGTTTGGGGAAGACGACCTGGAGGACGACAGCCCCCCGCCGTCGGTATATTCCGATGAGACCGTGGACTACGGGGCTGAAGCCAGCGCTCCTCCGTTGGTGTGCTCCGAGTCCACAGTGGACTACGGGGCAGAGGCCAGCCCTCCTCCATCGGTCTGTTCTGAGTCCACGGTGGACTACGGGGCAGAGACCAGCACTCCTCCGTCTGTCTGCTCTGAGTCCACGGTGGACTACGGAGTAGAGACCAGCCCACCTCCTTCGGTGTGCCCAGTAGCGAAGAGGAGGCGAGTTATTCTCCGTCCATCTGCTCGGAGGAGACCGCGTCCTATGGGGAGGGGGCGAGTCCACCCCCGTCAATAGACACAGAGTGGTATGAGGACAGTCCCACCCCGTCGGAGTGCTCGACGAGGTCCATAAAGGACTGCGAGGGGCTGCATCTCCAGGTTGAACGTCGCCCCTCCACCAGAACCGACGTCAGCATGGCAAGTCAGATGAACAGCCCTGCGGAGGTCAGCATGGAGACTCCTTACTCCTCCGAGGAGGAGGCAATGGAGGTCCGAGAGGGGGGGGGCCCATGCATCGTGTGGGTTCCCGGTGCTGAGGAGGCTATGCGATTGAGGCGGAAAATCCCTCACCAGTGGCACCTTCTTGGAGGAGGGGGGTGCCTGCCAAGCCCAGGAGTGGCAAGGACCCCCCGGTGGCTGAGAGGGGAAGCGCGCAAGCTCCTGGGGAATCTAGGGGCGGGGCGCAGCCGAGGGATCCCGGTGGGGGTCCGAAAGGGAGACCACCGGGTGAAGCACCTATCCACACGGGGCTGCAGACTCCGCCACTTATGGGTCTCCAAGCGTGGAGACCTGGGACTGCCTCACTGCTTATGTCGCTCCCTGTGTTTGTGTCTGTTCCTATTGTTCTCCCAAATCCCTTTTTCCCTCTTGTGCCATTCGTGTTTAATGTGCCTGTGTGTGTGTTTGTGACGTTGTTTAATGTGTTCTCCCCTGTCTTCCCAGGGAGGGTGTTCTGAGCGTTATCACGGCGGAGCCCCTCACCGAGGACTCAACTCTCGCCAGCCGAAGTTCCCCGCGGTCCCGGGTCTGTCCGTAGCTATGGGTCCGGGGCTTTACAGCTGCGCTGGGCAATCCGGGGCGGAGTTGCCCTTGGTGGGGGGATCTGTCACGGTGACGCTCCCGGACCCCTCCCTTTGGGTGTGTGTTTATGTCGTCTATGTCCATATGTGTAGTTCTGTGGGTGTTTGTCCGTATGGGTGTGTTCATTAGTCTCACCTGTGGCTCGCCTCATCACTAGTGGATAGTGTTGTTAGTCTATTTAATGTGCATTTACGCAGTGTCTTGTGCGCGTCTTTGTTTGGTGTGAGCGTTCAAATTGTTATTTGTAAATCCGCTACTGAGGTGGCTTGAGTGTGTCAAATAAAACGTTAAATGTGAAAGCTCTCCGTGGCGTTCTGTTCCGCATACTTAAACGTTACAGGCCAAAAGTATGGAAATTGTATTATGGATTAAATTAAAACTTCAGGTTCAGTTCCTTTCAATTTTGTAACTTCAATAGTAACTTTTCAGTTTTGTGCACAGGATCACCTGCTCAGCTTGGCTGGTTATTATAACCAAATGTCCTCCTTGGTCACCACAGTGATCTTGACTCTTTGTCCAGTTCAATTCTACAGCTGAGAAGTAGTAACACTTCAGACCAAAAGTCTTCCACCCTTCTTCACAAAGTTCACATTGTTGACATCCTAGAATCAAAAAGAGATGATCAGATATATGTGCTAAGTATAACATTAATAAACACATAGATGAAAAAAGTTTGTAAATTTTGGGCAAAAGAAACTCTGTGCCACTTATCATTTCATCTAAAGTCAAAGAGTATCTTTAGAGTATCTTGTTTAAAGTATCTGTGATGGTGGGCGAGCGGACGAGGATGCGGAGTCGAGCTTCGTTTAGTTGACAGTTTATTTATAGACTTTAACATATATTAGCATATAACCCTTACGACACGTAACACACAAGACGACTCAAACAAAGACGAGCACAGGACACTGCGCAAGCACACATTAAATAGACGAACAACACTATCCCCTTGTGATGACGAGACGAGCCACAGGTGCGACTGAGGAACACACCCATACCGACACACCCACGGAACTACACATAAGGACTTAGACGACACAAACACACGCCCAAAGGGAGGGGTCCGGGAGCGTCACCGTGACAGTATCATCCATTTATAGTTCCAAGAGTGTTTTTGTCTTATGTAAAAGACACATGTGTGAGGTAGGTATGTATCCTTTATGATATCAGTTAATTACTTCAGTATTTACTAGAATACATTGAAAGATACATAAGGGTTTTTTATACCAAAAAACAAACATGGAAACAGAACAGAGATCTATGCATGGAGGCTTCATGAAGTGTGCAGAGAATTTAGTTCAAAATGTGTTAACAGCTCATCCTACCGTTGCACTTAGAGCTGAGTTCATGTGCTCTCTGGTACCTCTCCTCCAGCATTTCATATTTTCTGCTGGTTCCTGACATAAAAGATATTTGAATTATCCATCCATCCATCCATCCATCTTCATCCGCTTATCCGGGTCCGGGTCGCGGGGGCAGTAGCCTAAGCAAAGAGGCCCAGGTTTCCCTCTCCCCAGCCACCTCTTCCAGCTATTCTGGGGGGACACCAAGGCGTTCCCAGGACAGCCGAGAGATATAATCTCTCCAGCATGTCCTGGGTCTTCCCTGGGGCCTCCTTCCAGTTGTACATGACCAGAGCGTCACCCTAGGCAGGCGCCCAGGTGGCCTCCGAACCAGATGCCCGAACCACCTCAACTGACTCCTCTCTACGTGGAGGAGCAGCAACTCTACTCCGAGCCCCTCCCGGATGACCGTGCTCCGTACCCTATCTCTAAGGGAGAAACTCATTTCAGCCGCTTGTATTCGCGATCTCATTCTTTCGGTCACTACCCAAAGCTCGTGACCATAGGTAAGAGTCGGAACGTAGATTGACCAGTAAATTGAGAGCTTTGCCTTTTGGCTCAGCTCTCTCTTCACCACAACAGTACAACACAATACTGCAGCCGCAGCACCGATCTGCCTGTCAATCTCTCGTTCCATCCTTCCCTCACTCGTGAACAAGAACCTGAGATACTTAAACTCTTGAGGCAGGGACTCACTCCCGACCCAGAGAGGGCACCCCACCCTTGTCCGACTGAGTACCATGGTCTCAGTTTTAGAGGTGCTGATTCTCATCCCGGCCGTCTCGCACTCTGCAAACTGCAAACTGATCCAGTTAGAGCTGTAGGTCTTGACCTGATGGTGCCAACAGGACCACATCATCCGCAAAAAGGAGGCATGGAATCCTGAGGCCACCAAACCGAACCCTCTCCGCCACTTGGCTATGCCGAGAAATTCTGAACAGAATCGGTGACAAAGGGCAGCCTTGGCGGAGTCCAACTCCCACCAGAAACCAGTCTGACTTACTGCCGGCCATGCGAACCAAACTCCTGCTCCGTTTGTACAGGGACTGGATAGCCCGTAGCAACGGGCCCTGCACCCTATACTCCCGGAGCACCCCCAGAGGAATCCCCAAGGGACACGGTCGAATGCCTTTTCCAAATCCACAAAGCACATGTGGACTGGTTAAGCAAACTCCCATGCACCCTCTAGGACCCTCGCAAGGATGAAAAGTTGGTCCAGTGTTCCACGACCAGGATGGAACCCACATTGTTCCTCTTGTAACTGAGATTCGACTATCGAGCGGACTCTCTTCTCCAGAACCCCTGCATAGACCTTACTGGGGAGGCTGAGAAGTGTGATTCCCCGATAGTTGGAGCACACTCTCCGGTCCCCTTTCTTAAACAGATCCCCAGCCCCACTGTATACAGTGTTGGTCAGGAACCCTCCTAAGTTGCCTGACGGTTTGCCAGAAGCTTCTCGGAGCCAATCAAAAGTCACTTCCCATGGTCTCACTGAACTCTTCCCACACCCAAGTTGTTGCCTCCGCGACAGTCAAAGCCACGATCCGCTTGGCCCTCCTGTACCCGTCTACTGCCTCCAGAGTCCCACAAGCCAAACAGGCCCGATAGGACTCTTTCTTCAGCATGACGGCCTCCCTTACCCGAGGTGTCCACCACCGGGTTCGGGGATTGCCGCCACGACAGGCACCGACAACCTTGCGGCCACAGCTCCGATCTACCGCATTGACAATGGAGGCACGGAACAAAGCCCACTCAGACTTAATGTCTCCGCCTCCCTCGGGATGCGGTCAAAGCTCTGTCGGATGTGGGAGTTAAAGACCTTTCTGACAGGATCCTCTGCCAGACGTTCCCAGCAAACCCTCACGGTATGTTTGGGTCTGCCAGGTCTGTCCGGCATCCTCGCCCGCCATCTGATCCAACTCACCACTAGGTGGTGATCGGTTGACAGCTCAGCTCCTCTCTTTACCCGAGTGTCCAAGACACACAGTCGCAAGTTTAATGATACGATTACAAAATCAATCATCGAACTGCAACCTAAGGTGTCCTGGTGCCATGTGCACTTATGGACACCTCTGTGCTCAAACATGGTGTTTGTTATGGACAAGCTGTGACGAGCACAGAAGTCCAATAACAGAACACCACTCGGGTTCAGATCGGAGAGGCCGTTCCTTTCAATCACGCCCTTCCAGGTCCTACTCTCATTGCCCACGTGAGCATTGAAGTCCCCTAGCAGAACAATGGAATCCCCAGAAGGGGCACCTTCCAGTATCCCCTCCAAGTACTCCAAGAAGGCCGGGTACTCCGAACTGCCATTTGGTGCATAAGCACAAACAACAGTCAGAGCCCGTTCCCCAACCCGAAGGCGCAGGGAAGCAACCCTCTTATCTACCGGGGAAAACCCCAACACAGGCAGCGAGCCTGGGAGTTACAAGTAAGCCCACTCCAGCCCTCTGCCTGGGCAACTCCAGAAAAGAATAAAGTCCAGCCTCTCTCAAGAGGATTGGTTCCAGAACCCAAACTGTGTGTTGGTGAGCCCAAATATATCTAGTTGGTATCTCTCAACCTCACACGCCATTGGCCACTGCCCAAACCACAATGCACCGAACCCCTAGTACTACCTCTCCCACAGGTGGTGGGCCCATGGGAGAGTGATATAAGAATTAATAAATGATAAATAACTATTTTATTAAATGATAAAATTGTTTTATTGACAATAAGCCCTGTCATACACAAACTCACAATACACAAATTCATCTATATGCAATTCAAAAGGTCTAGAGAGAGAGAGAGAAAGAGAGACAGACAGAGAGAGTGAGAGTGAGAAAGAGAGATTGAGAGCGAGAGGCCTGGGTGGAGGCATGTGAATATGCAACCGCAAACTTGTGGTAAGTTACAACCAGATACAACCAGATACAACCAGATAAGATAGCAGTGAGGATTTAGGCTAATGTATTTCTTGAAGATATATAATATGTATGAAGTATGTAGAAATATAATATGGTGCGGTTTAGCTTCAGGAGTGATCAAAGCCAAAATAACAACCACAAAAAAAACAACACACAAAATGAACATACAGAGGGCTACACTAACCCTAATTAGCCCTAATGGTTAACCTACCCTAAACTACTCTAATATCTCCCTATGACCAGATATGAAGGATTTAGAATATTTACAACAATAGCCAAGATACAAAGGAGAAAACAAACTAAAAGTCACAAGGGGAAAAACAAGGTCCTCTTACCATTGCACTCGGAGTTGAGTTTGTGGGCCCTCTGGTACCTCTCCTCCAGCACTGCATATTCGCTCCTGGTTTCTGATATAAAAAAGCATTTTAAATAATAAAAGTATTTTATGGAGTATTTAATGTAAAATATATATTATACTGACACAAATGTGAGTTTGACTCTTCAACCACAGTTAAATAAAACAGACATAAGTAGTATGATAACATCAAAAGCATGTACTACCAGTCAAAGGTTTTGCATTTTTTTATGATTATCTGTGCTTTAAAAAGTGAAGAGAATATATTGCAGTGTGTCATGTTATATAAGTAGTAGTATCCTCCTAATTTAATTTTATATAAGTGAATTGTATTCTGATTTAAATTTTAAATGTAAATGAACGTTAAATGTAAATTGGAACTGAATGGGAAAAAATTTTATATAAGGTAGTACGTAGACCAAAGCAGGAGACTTCTCCAAGGTCTTACCAGACGTATTGTGTTCTTGCATTAACAGTCTAGCTTCAGCATTTGCGTACTTCTCACTTAATGTGTCAAATGAGAGCATTTTACTGAAATCTGTTGAAGCAGATTGTGCAGATTAAAATCATGTTCAAGTCATGGGTTAATGAAAGTTCAAATGTTTACAGTTTATGGTATGTTGTTTTAACCAATATTATACAGTATATACAGTACACATACACACACAAATATATATATATATATATATATATATATATATATATATATATATAGTGTATATAAATACTGAAGTGCTGAAGTGCTGCATAAGAGAATGGAGCTGGGTGGTACTCACACAGGCTGCCTAAAGTGCAGACTGCCCCTAATGCACAAAGGAGCAGGACAGACAGGGCAACCAGGATGACCTTTAGGGTTCTGTTGGAGGACGGAAGTCCCCTCTCCCGGACTGGCTGGACAGTGTGCTCAGAGGCATCTGTGAGCAATCCCTTGGTTATTTTAAAGTACTGTACTTTGAACACTCTTGAGGGTTCTTATTTTCCCATATGATGTTGCACATTTTAATATAGATATGTCAACCTGTGACAATTCTGAGACATTTTGTAATTGTAGTTAAACTAGAATTCACACTAGATTGTGAATTCATGTCACCCAGGAGGAGGGTTCACACAGTTCATTCACACACACATGCCGCACCTGCCCTGCTGCCCATCACCTGACTACTGATCCTCTGCACCTGTCACTACTTCATTTTCCTCTCTATGTCATTATGTAGGTTCTCTCCTCCAGTGCAGCACGTTGCTCCCTGCTAAGAGCATGGGAGTCCCATGGGAGTCACTGCTACTTTGCCGCTTTCACACTTGAAAAACACTTGCAGTAGAGAGGAAACTCCCTTCACTGCACTCTCACCCATACACACACTCCCCCCTTGTTGCACTCTGTTACAGTAGTACAGGTTTTGTCTGTTTATGCAATACTTTTGCAGATAATGAAATAGTACCTGTAGGTTTTTTGGGATTTTGATGCCACTCCAGTTCTTCACAATTTAAATATGCATCATCCTGTGAGTCTGCAGAAAAACAAATCACCCACATTATTTACAGAGCTTGGTCATGTAAACGGAATGAAAGAATGTAATATCTCATCAGTTAGGTTGAAAAGGATTAGTACATTACTTATCTGTCCACTCTGGAAATTTAAACCCTTACCTGCAGATATTTCATTTGAGAGCCTTTTGGAGGGTTCAATATTACAATTTGCATAGATGTTTTCCATTTTTAATTTTCTATGCTCACTGCAGCTTCAAACTCTGTCATCAGGAAATGTCACAAACACAGTTATTTATACTCACACAGACAGGAAGTGTATGTAACGACATAACCCATGTACAGCATTATTATTCACTCTGTACAACACATGTACCTCTTCTGATAATGTACACATCCTCTATTCAACAATCACCCTGCTTATATAATCCAATATATCTATCCAGTTCTTTTGTAAAGTCTTGCTATAATCCTTTGTACTGTTGAGCCTGTTGAACTCTTTGCTTGTTGCAGGCTTTTATGTGTTGGATATTACCATTTTCATATTGGATAGTCATTGTAGCTTTTTTTCCACACCTGGAGTTTTACCCTTTCTCTCTGTCATTATAGAGAAGATACCTCCAGTGGATACAGCAGGAGGAAAGGCCCAGTCTGATTAATATTTGGTTGAACTATTTGACATTTGTGCAAATTGCGAAGCCTGGTAATCTTCCAACATGATGCAAACCCTTGTTTATTGCACAGGAAAAGTTTATTGGGATTCTTTACCCTAAGATATTTTACACTGACAGGACACGTGGCCATAGTGTGACTCCCCCATGGAGAGGGAAAAGCTATACTCTGCCTCTCTAAACATAGAACAGTGAAATAATTCTGATTTGATATTGTTTAATATTTTCTACATGACTTTCCTTAAAGTATAAAGTCATTTTAGTGCTTTAGTGTGTAACAATACAATACAACAATACAACAATACAAACCTAGCCACTAGGGTGCACACATCAGTGTATTTTAGTGCCGGTCCCAAGCCCGGATAAATAGGGAGGGTTGCGTCAGGAAGGGCATCCGGTGTAAAAACTGCGCCAAATCAAATGATGCGGATCAAAAATAGAAATTCCATACCGGATCGGTCGAGGCCCGGGTTAACAACGACCGCCACTGGTGATGTTGTCCAACAGGTCATTAGTGGAAATTGGACTACTGTTGGGACAAGGAGGAGGAGGAGGAGGGGGGGGAAGAGGGTTCTGAAGCTGAAGGAGAGGAGGCAGAGCAGGAAGGTGGAGGTTAGAGTTGGTACGTTGAATGTGGGCTCTATGACAGGTAAAGGGAGAGAGCTAGCTGATGCGATGGAGAGGAGGAAGTTAGATATACTGTGTGTTCAGGAGACCAAGTGGAAGGGGAGCAAGGCCAGGAGCATTGGTGGTGGCTTCAAACTCTTCTATCATGGAGTAGACAGGAAGAGAAATGGAGTAGGAGTAATCCTGAAGGATGAGTTTAGTAAGAATGTAGTGGAGGTAAAGAGAGTAAGTGACAGGGTGATCTGTGTAAAGTTAGAGATTGTTGGAGTGATGATGAATGTCATCAGTGCTTATGCTCCTCATGTAGGTTGTGATGTGGAGGAAAAGAAGAATTCTGGAGGGAGTTAGATGAAGTAGTTTTGCAGGTTCCTAAAGAAGAGAGAGTGGTTATCGGAGCAGATTTAAATGGACATGTTGGTGAAGGGAACAGTGGTGATGAGGAGGTGTTGGGTAGATATGGTGTTAAAGAAAGGAATACGGAAGGACAAATGGTGGTAGACTTTGCTAAAAGGATAGAGATGGCTGTAGTTAACACCTATTTTAAGAAAAAGGAAGAGCACAGGGTGACATATAAGAGTGGGGGAAGATGCACACAGGTCGACTATATCCTCTGTAGGAGACAAAACCTGAAAGAGGTTAGTGATTGCAAGGTGGTACCAGGGGAGAGTGTAGCTAAACAGCATAGGATAGTGATATGTAGGATGTGTGACGGGCAGGGTGTGCGAACTAAAAGGAATATTTTTTTCTAAAAGTCTCAGAGGAAAAGAGGGGTTTAATAAATAAAGTGCGCTAACCAAAATCCTGTGCACTGATCCAAATTAAGGATACAATAACCAGCAGTCAACTGGTACACAGACAAGGCATATATAGACAAACAAACTACCATCAGGTGAGGGAGCTAATAAGCTCCACCCACCTGAGGGAAGCACACAACGCAACAACAACAGGACAACTGCCGCTGTACCGTAGGCGACCGGTAGGGGGAGCCTCCCTCACCGTGACAGATCCCCCACCAAGCCGCACTACGGCCCGATGTGCAGTTCACAGCGGCAGAACACAAGACGCCAGACGAAGGGGCAGGAAGGCGGGGACAAGGCAGGGAAACGCCTCCTGCGGTCCCGGAGCTGAAACATAAAACATAGAACACAATTTAGCTCCCGCCTCCCTGGGCGGGACCCTGGACCGACTGGGCCGTCAACAAGACAAAACCACGCCCCAGTCGGTCACAGAGCCCTCACGCCCCAAGGGCCCCACAAAGTGTGCGTGTGTGCAGGTTACCTCCCTACTGCACAGTTGAACGCGTCTCCTGGACCACCCTCTCGGCTCGGGTTAGACCCCTGTATGGGGCCGGGAGTTCCCCTGGGCATCCCTAGCACGGCCGGGGAGACCGCCCCTCACTAGAGGCAGTACATAGCAGGGTGGACTCCTCTACACTGCCGGAGGTTCCAGGGGGGAATTACTCCTTCCCCAACGTGGGCCGGCTACTCCCCAGGGCGAACCTCCTAGTCGCCCCGAGCACGAGGGGGGGGACCTCTGTCTTCAGCAGGAGCTCTTCAGGCCGGAGCCCTCTGGTCCCCACACACACGGGGAGCCCATCCCCTCCAGGGAGGCTACTTACGACCAGGGCTCCGGTCACCCCATCACATCACATCGGGGGGCTCCTGCCTACTTTGGAGGTCCCACAAGGTCCAGGGACTCCACAGTCAACCGCGGGAGGAACCTGCACACAATACATACGCACACACACAACACAGACGCGCACTTACCCTGACCAGGGCCTCCCGTAGGAGCTGCGCCTTCCGTGCCAAAGGCCGTGGCACGGGACCCTCCATTGCCCCCTCCCCCAAACGCCCCCTTGAGGAGGAGCGTGCGGGAATTACATACAACAATTCACAAGCACGCTAGGACAAACACAAACACTAGGGGGCGTGTGTGCAGGCTACCTACCTACCATATAGTTGAACGCCTCCTGGACCTACCTCTCGGCCCGGGGCCAATCCCTGCACAGGGCCTGGAGTCACCCTGGGCAACCCTAACCGGCCGGGGAGACCGCCCCTAATGGGGAGGTGCATAGCAGGGTGGACTCCTCCACTCTGCCGGAGGTTCCAGGGGGAAGCACTCCTTCCCCACTGGTGACCGGTCACACCCCAGGACCAACCTCCTAGCCACCCCGAGCACGAGGGGGGGGGACCTCTGTCTTCAGCAGGAGCTCTTCAGGCCGGAGCCCTCTGGTCCCCACACATCTGGGAAGCCCCTTTTTCCCTCTTCAGGGAAGCCACTTACGACCAAGGCTCCGGTCACCCCACAACATAGGGGGCTCCTGCCCACAGCAGGAGCTCTTCAGACCAGAGCCTTATAGTCCCCACACGTACGGGGGGCCCTTACCCTTCCAGAGAGGCTAGTTACGACCAGGGCTCCAGTCACCCCATAACATCAGGGGGCTCCTGCCTACTTGGGAGATCCCACAAGGTCCAGGGGCTCCACTGCCAACCTGTAGGAGGAACCTGCACACAACACATACACGCAGACAACACAAACGCGCACTTACCCTTTCACCGGCGGGCCTTCTTCCAGAGCTGCGCACCTCTGTGCCCCTATTGGTAGCACAGGACCCTCCATTGCTCCCCTCCCCCTAAAACACCATTAACAAACAAAAAGGGAGGGAGCACACGGGGAATTACATTTAACATCAACATATATACGTAGACAAGACCCATCACGCAAGACAAAACAAACGGCAGGCGCTTTCTCCTGGCTAGCTCCAGCCCGTAGTCTCACACACACCTCATACACCTTTCACACACACATATGCACAAACATTCGACTACGGGCGAGCACATGAGCGAGGAAGAGCCGCCCCCTTGGAGGAGAGCGCTATCGGTCTCTCGCTTCAGTCACCGCCGTGCCACACAACGTGCTATACAAATACACAAACAAACAAGCACGTAGGCACGACGGGACGACGGGCGGTTTGCAACCCAGCTCTCCTCCACATACAGTCAAATAACGGTATCTCACGTAAACAATCACTGACCACTAGACATGACCACAAATGAAGGAGAAAGTAAAGGAGACTGGCGGTGGTGGAAGTTAAAGGATTCCGAAAGGTGGCTGGTTATTTTTGGAGATAAGGTTAGAGAAAAGAGACAGAGATTGAGATGGTTTGGACATGTACAGAGGAGAGAGGAGACAGCTCATATTGGCAGGAGGATCTTGAGGATGGAACTTCCTGGCAAGAGGAGGAGAGGTAGACCTAAGAGGAGGTTTATGGATGCAGTGGTAGAGGATATGAGAGTGGCGGGTGTGTCAGTGGAAGACACTCAGGACAGGGCTAGATGGAGGAGTTTGATCCGCTGTGGTGACCCCTAAACGGGAATTGCCGAAAGAAGAAGAAGAAGAGTGTGTAACAATACAACTTCTCCATTCAATCTTCTCTCTTTTCTCTATTTTACACTGAGTGTATATGAAGTCATTACATGCCTGTGGGTGGTACCTGGTACAGATTTTCCATGATTATATTTGAACTTTTTGATAAAACATTTTTCACTAAACTTTTAAAATTCAAAATGCTAAATTATTTGTCCAGCAGATTTAGAAAGTGTTTTTATGCATCACTGAAAGTTTCAGCAAAATGTTATGGAATATTAACAGCACTCGCACAAATGAACACTCACACAAGGGAACATATTCCATTGTATATGCTGCTTTCAGATAAACAGCCAGCCCCCAGACTCGGAAGATGAGACATGCAATAACTGGTGAAATGTTCATGTTCAACTTCCTGCATAGTGATAAGCTGTTATTCAATGCTCCCTGCACTGTATGAAGTTCCCTTCAAAACTGGATATTGTGAGTCCCTAACTCCCTATGGTTCGTCCTTTAAATGGCCAAATTCCTTTTGTGATCCACTTCACAGAGACCTATTGGAGACTATTGGAATGCACCTAGTTTGTCATAGTTATGTGAAAGGGGATTTCTTGTGAGGGGACCCTCACAAGAATCAAAAAGGAAGTTTGAATCGCCTCAATTTTTCAATCTGTCAAGAAATTTAATGAGACTGTGTATAATTACAACACACTAAGGAGTCATTTTTTCAGTAAAGGCTAAAAACGATAGTAGATAAATAAGTAAATAAGTTCAGTAGTACCTGAACAACAATTTGCTTTTAAAGCAAATATTCTATAGGTCTAAACTAAACTCCTATACTGCTCTCTTGTGGTCAGATTAAGTACAATATCAAATTCGTCACTGTTTCTTTAAATTTCTGGCTGACTTTTCCTTCATCCTAAATTGAACCCACAATTGGACCTAGGGCTTTTCCTTGCTCTCTTTAATTTCAGAATTGTTGGTTCCTTAAATCTATGTACATAGAATGTACATATTTTAATACTTAATTTAAACATGAAACATGAAAACCGATTCATGTGTTCTAACACAGATACTGTACACTCATCGGCCACTTTATTAGGTACACCTGCCCAAGTGCTCATTAACGCAAATGTCGATTCAGCTAATCACATGGCAGCAACTCAATGCATTTAGTAGACATGGCCAAGACAATCTGCTGCAGTTCAAAGCGAGCATCAGAATGGGGAAGAGAGGTAATTTAAGTGACTTTGAACGTGGTTGTTGGTGCCAGACGGGCTGCTCTGAGTATTTCAGAAACTGCTGATCTACAGGGATTTTCACGCAAAACATCCAGTGAGCGGCAGTTCTGTGGGCGCAAATGCCTTGTTGCTATTTTCTGACCAAAAAGGTGTAGGCTGAAGCCAATGCTTATTTTGCCTACCCTTTTTACATACAAATATCAAACAAACATTATATTAACCCAACATAACCAAACATGCCACAACATAATCACAACACTATTTCATACATTACAATACTACTTATTGTTTATCTCGCATCATGGAGATATTAATTTATATTTTTCCATTACCTTTTCCATTACAACCCCTTTAACAGAAATACATTGACTTTTAATATTATTTGTTATCCTAGGTTTCTTGAACATACAAACTCCTCTCCTATAACTAAATTCCTGAATTCAGTGCGGCAATAAATTATTATTGCCTTATACATTATAATTAAATTTCTTAGGTCAACAAGATTAAGAAATTAATAAACAATGGGTTTGTTGATTCATAGATTCTTTTTGACTTACTATTCTTATTTTTTTTAAGCAAAACTATTTTTTTTCCATATAATTCTATATGTATTCCCCCATACGTCCACACAGTAACTAATGTATATAAGAACGAGGGTACAATACAAAATAAAAAGTGCATTTTTGTTTCAATATTTTTTTATTTTATACATTATACCAATAACCTTTGACATTTTATTTTGCAAACTCTGCTTTCCAGTTTAATTTGTCAATTATAATACCCAGGAATTTTCATTTACCCATTCAATCTCAACATTGTTGACCTTCATTTTAGCCAGAATCTTAATTTTTCTTTTTCCAAAAATTATACATCTTGTTTTACTTGGACTCAATGCCAATTTGTTTAAGTCAAACCATTTTTTAAATATCTTTAATTCATGTTCTACTACACTGATAAGCATTTCTAAATCTTTCCCTGAACAGTGTTGTCAGCAAACAAAACACATATCAACTCACTTGACACCTCACAAATATCATTTATATACAAAACAAACAATTTTGGGCCCAACACTGATCCTTGGGGGACACCATATTTAATATTCAACAAATCGGATGTCAGCATTTCTCATAAGCACATATTGACCACTGTCACTAAGGTAACTTCTCAAACACCCAAGTACAATTACCCTAATACCATATCTTTCCATCTAATTCAGAAATATATTATGGTCAGTAGTATCAAAAGTCAATAAAGACCCCCACCGTAAATTCCCTATTATATATATATATATATATATATATATATATATATATATATAAAGATAAAAATGTTGGCCTTGATGGTACCATGGAGATCGAGGACTCCAAGATAATTGGAAATTGGTTGGAAGGTTACGATGCTGATGACAGCTAACTTGTCTACCATGAACCCAGTGCATGTTTGTTGACACCAGAATAGTGTGGTATGACGTCATATCCGTGTCAAAAATCGTGAGCGCGGAAAATCAATTCGCGCTAGGAAAACTGCTCACTCGCGCGAGCAAAAATGCTCTCACGCGCGAGGAGAGAGCTGTTCGCGCGAGCAAAAACGCTCTCGCGCGCGGAGAGAGCTTCATCGCGCGAGCAAAACTACTCTCGCGCGAGCAGAGAGAGTTGCTTGCATGAGGAAAATTTGTCACACCCTTTCTGCTTGCTCTTAAGTTCCTGCTCGTGCAGCAGATCATTTCATTTTTGACAGTCGTGGGAGGGACCCAGACAGGATTGGCTGCAGATGTTTTCCGGATGTGAATTGTGATTGGCTGTCAGTAGGGTCTGTTTCATGTTTATTTTTTCACAATATCAACGCATTTGGCAAGCTGGAAGCGCCCAATACTATGAACTATGGTAAAATAAATAACCAGCTAGCTAGCTAACCTAGCTAGCTAGTTATTTATAAGTCAGACGTTTGCATTGAATACATGGTTAGTTAGCTAGCTAGCTAAGTAGGCTATTGCTAGTACACAAAATAAAACTGCCTTTGCAATGCACTTGGCATGTAGCTAGCAAGCCTCCTTAGCTAGCTAGCTAACTAACCATGTATACCAATGCTAATGTCTGACTTATTTTAACATACACAAAGAAACATTTGTGGATGTGCTATTTGGCAAACAATATAACAAAATTAATTATATATTTTTTTCCCCACAAATGGATAGCTAGTGAAGCCAAACAATACACTCTCAAAGCAGAGGGTTAAATGTGGTTCAGTACAGGTACTGGACTTGTTGCAGATATCTTCCCATAATTTGGTAGAAAAGGGCAAGACCAAAATAAATGAGAAATGTTCTCAGGGTGAATTCTGCAGAAAGAGCAATTCACTTCCATGTCCTTTATAAACCATTGTAAAAAAAAAACTTTTGATGGGAAAACTGAATTATTTTAAAATATACTTCTTTCACTTTATTATGTGTGATATATTTTGCTGACAAGGTCCAGATTTCTTTCCAATCGAGGTTGTTAAAGATGTTGTTCCAATAGGCCACTACATATGGAGTAGATACAACATCTTTCTGAAACTGAGCGTATATGATGATTACTATTGGGTGATGTAGAGAAACAAATTTTCCCTATTTCAAGATTGGTTGGGTCGATGGGTAATAATGGATGCAGGGATAGCATTTATAACAGTGCAGAATTCAGCAAAAGAAATTGCAACATTGTATTTCATAAAGAGTAAATTCTTGATATGTCAGTAGAGAGCCATTTGAGTTAAATAACTGTTGTACCAAGAGTATATTGTGAAAAAACCATAGAGGGTAAAATAAAGATTTGTTTCTATATACAATGTCTTTGTTGTTCCAATCTCTTGGTAAATAATTATCAAAAAAAAAAAAAAATGTTGGATTTTTAGAATTTCAGGTTGGTCCATTTTTTCATTATATCATTGAGGCCATGCCATATATGACCTATATTGCTATAACTCATAAACCATGTAAGTGATCAACTCCTAATTTGAAATGTTGTTATGGATTGAGGTTCCTGTGATGTGTGCCAAGTTTGGCTCAAATTGACCTGTCAGGGGGCACAAAAACCTCTAAAATCATCAAAACTAATGCTGCAATCCTGTCATGCAGAATACAAAAAAGTAATAAGTCTTGTATGATTCAGACCAATGAGCCAAATAACTTTGTAATTACATCTTATAACAAAAAGTATATTGCCTGACCAGGAATGAACCTTTTATTTCACTAAAATGTCTTATTTCATCGCTGTAATATCTGTATGGTAGTACTTTGCCTCCATCTACTGGCCAAATACTGGAACCTACTGAAAAGCATTTGCGTAAATGAAACACCTTGCAAACACAGACACATAAAGCTAATCTCAGCATGTGATTTAGTTCTATGATTTGAATTATTTTTTGCCAATACATTTTGCCACCCAATACATTTTGCCATGTTTGGATCTCTTGGGGGCAGCATGGTGGTGTGCTGGTTAGCACTGTTGCCTCACAGCAATGCGGTCTGAGTTCGCTTCTTGGTCTGGGCTGCTCTGTGTGGAGTTTGCATGTTCTCCCTGTGCCTGCGTGGGTTTTCTCCGGGTACTCGGTTTCCTCCCACAGTCCAAAGACATACATGTTAGGTTGATTGGTCACTCTAGATTGCCCGTAGATGTGAGTGTGTGTGTGCGTGTTGGCCATGTGGTGGACTGGCGACCTGCTCATGGTGTACCCTGCCTTCGCCTGGAGATGCTGGGATTGGCTCTAGCCCCCCCCCCTTGACCCCGACTAGCGGGAATAAGCGGTACGGATAATGAATGAATGGCTCTCTTGGGGCTTTAGTGCCTCATCTGAGATAAAAAAAAAAACCACTTCATACATTCATATCAAAGGTCAAACATTTGCTCAAAACAGCCTCGTGGGCTGCTTAGGCCTATAGGGCCTATACATGTGTGAACCTGCAATCGTGACGTGAAAACATTCAGGTTATTCCACACCTATTTCCTTGTATGAAATACCTCTAAACAGTCTCATCTATAAGTGAAGTCTCGAAACAGACTGGAGAATAACTCAATGTGTACCTCACAATGTGTACCTCACCCTGCGCTTTCACCTCCTAAATTCCCCATGAACATAGGTGGGAACCCTTAGTAATCATTATCCTTGCATCTCCAGATTCTATTCCTGCCTCTGACATTCTGTTTACTTTGATAATTATTTACACCTGCCTTTGTTCCCTTCCTGGTTTTGTTCTTCACTCTTTTTCGCTTTGTCTCACTTCTTGACTCAGAACTAGAATCTTCCAAAACATATTCCCCTTCGCTGATGTCACTGTCACTGTAAGTGGACTCTGACACACTGCCTACTGGAATATCTTCAATAACTTTATAATGTGATGTTGATGATATACACTGCCCCGGTTGTAAAATAACACATATACATGTGTACTATAATGTACTGTCATTTGAACCTTAATGGTGAGCAACAGTCAAAAGCAGTTGGGTATGGTATCAAAGTAAAGTACAAAGTTTATTAAAGACAAAAGACAGAAAAATAGAAAGATGGATCAATTCAGGCGTCTGCAAGAGAGAGCTGCCCCCTCTCACAGACCATAGTTCTTATACTATTTTGCCTCATGATTACATAATACTTCCGTGACATGAGTTAAGCATGTTAGGTCTCATTGTTGGCCCACATGAGATGAGGTATCACCCCATCACCCCTCCCATGCCAGGGTCATTAGGCCAAGGCCTCCTTGTTCCTTCGGCCCGCCAGATGCACCATTCTGACACCAGGCACGCCAGATATACTACCATTCTGATGCATCTCATCCTTATCTACAGACCAGAGACCTTCAGGGCTGTCTGCTTTCAACTCACAAGGAGTGCCTTCACACACAATTTACTACATTATTACTAGAGAGTGCCAACAAGCATGTAAGGTATACAATGATCAACGTGTACTAGGCCTAACATATGTTCAATATACCTTAATAAAGTGATTTCCATTCTACTCACTACTAAGTGTAGTATCCATTTGTGGGGAAAAAATATATAATTAATTTTGTTATATTGTTTGCCAAATAGCACATCCACAAATGTTTCTTTATTTATTTGTCTGTTCAAATAAGTCAGACATTAGCATTGGTATACATGGTTAGTTAGCTAGCTAGCTAAGGAGGCTTGCTAGCTACATGCCAAGTGCATTGCAAAGGCAGTTTTATTTTGTGTACTAGCAATAGCCTACTTAGCTAGCTAGCTAACTAACCATGTATTCAATGCAAACGTCTGACTTATAAATAACTATGGTTATGGTTATAAATGGGTATATGGTTATAAATGGTTATTTATTTTACCATAGTTCATAGTATTGGGAGCTTCCAGCTTGCCAAATGCGTTGATATTGTGAAAAAATAAACATGAAACAGACCCTACTGACAGCCAATCACAATTCACATCCGGAAAACATCTGCAGCCAATCCTGTCTGGGTCCCTCCCACAACTGTCAAAAATGAAATGATCTGCTGCGCAAGCAGGAACTTAAGAGCAAGCAGAAAGGGTGTGACAAATTTTCTTCGCACAAGCAACTCTCTGCTTGCGCGAGAGTAGTTTTGCTCCCGCGATGAAGTTCTCTCCGCGCGCGAGAGCGTTTTTGCTTGCGCGAGCAGCTCTCTCCTCGCGCGCTAGAGCGATTTTGCTCGCGCGTGACAGCATTTTTGCTTGCGCGAAGTGATTTTCCGCGCTCGCGATTTTTGACACGGATATGACGCCATAGATATGACTCCATACTCGTGAGAGCATTTTCGCTCGCGCGAGTGAGCAGTTTTCCTCGCGCGAATTGATTTTCCGTGCTCGCGATTTTTGACACGGATATGACGTCATACCCTTCCCAAAAACAAAAGGAGAACTGATGAAACAGATGGAGGAATGAAACAGATGAAACAGATGGAAATGAAACAGATGGAGGAAAACTTGAGATGGGCCAGGAAGCGAAGCGAACATGAAGCGAGAAAGGAGGGCTGAAAGCGCAAAGGAAAGACCAAAACGATTCAATATTAAATTATTATTCGATATTAAAATGAAAATGTAATACGCATTTACATTTACATGTTCCACTCATACAAGCAACTTTGAGCTCAAAATTCAAATGCAATAATTCCATTTACATTTGCAATGTGATAGACGTCTATTCATATTTCATTTACACATACATTTTGATGCTTTATTTGTGCCTTTATTGAAATTAAAATGTATTTCCCGATTTGAATTATCAAGTTCATGTGATCATGCAAAGGTTGTATCAAAATTATAATTAAAATGCTATTCGCTTAATATGCTTTGCATTTCGTGATAACGCGTTTGAAATGTAATTTTCAACCTCACCACCACGCTAAAAAGATGTCAATATTCAAATGTTAATGGAGAAATAGCGCCACCCCTGTTTGCAATAACATTACGATACCAACATCGCTCAAACTGTGTCAAGCACAATGCATTTTCATTTCCATGGTCTTCCACTGTAGTCAAATTATAGTCAAATTAGATCCCATCACCCTTCCAATCATATTCCACAGCCCTCCACTTTATTCCACAGCTTTCCACCTCAGGCAGCCAATCAGGACTGGACAATAGCACGCTAAGCAGAACAGGCGAGTTTTTTTGAAACATGAAGATGTTCTTTGCTGTTCCAAAGCTTCGGCAGCCTGAAGCAGAAGCTGGGACACTGTTTTCGCCATTTTTATTTATTTGCAGTTATACCCGCCAACATGCGCAACACGACTCCAGTCCTGATTGACTGCCGGAGGTGGAAAGCTGTGGAACCCGATTGGCTGAATAGAGTGGAGGGCTGTGTAATATGATTGGAAGGCTGATGTGATCTAATTTGACTATAATGCGTATGCGTATTACATTTTCATTTTAATATTGACACTGAATAACTTCCACAGAAGGCAGGTGAAACGAATCACTGCTGATTGCGTTTACTTTGTCTAGTGCTGGCTTACTTTGTCTAGTGCTGGCCCTGTGGTGGTAGGAGGAGCCGCATCTGAGCCAGCCCTGACAGTAGCGTCCTCATTTTGTTGATGGCTGGTGGTTGTATTATCATTGTTCCAGATTCAAACATCTGTTTGAATGTTCCAAAGGCGAACTCCAATTTTGGAGTGATGTTTACTTTTAGATTAATAAAGAATTCTTAAACTAAGGAGGTCAATTAAAGGCTGAAGGTTGACTTTTTGATAACTATGGTTGTGAAATGTATTTATCATATGCATAAAGACTGCGTATCCTGCTGGCAATCATCTGGCACCCTTAGTCACAGTTTTTGTGTTCGTAGTCTCTTCTCCCTTAAGGATGACTATGTAGTCTTGATCATCTCTATAAAAACGTGTGTATACGAAATAAAGTTGAGAAGCTTGCATTCCACATGAACATGAACTCCACATGAACTTGTGAACACAGGCCTCTTGAGGCCTCCTACACCTCCTCAACCCTCGGAACAGAAAATCATCTTAATGCACAGGGCAGAATTAGTAGTCAACGGATACTTAATAATATTATAGAGACATTTCAAACTTTCAAACACGAAAACATCCAGAAAGTTCTGTAGTGTATAGTAAAATGCAGATGACTCATGACTGTATTCAGGAAACCTTGAAAAGCCACAAGAAACATCTCCCCTCCAAGCCAAAAAACATCATCAATATTCATTGTTAATCTATTTTGCTTGTTACTCGTCATCATCATTCAGTAAGGAGTGAATTTTCTGTTATGTGAGATGCCAAAATGTATAGAGCGGGCCAATGAATAGGCAGTGAATATACTTGGAGAATGAATAGTTAAATATAAATCGTGGCTTCTTCTCTGGATCTTAAGTATCACTGATTCATTACAACCAGATCTTCTATGAAATCATCAGACCAGGCCACCTTCTTACATTGCCTCAAAGTTCCATTCTGATGATCTTTTGCCCAATACCTCATACCTCACTGTCATTGACAGAGTGAACTTTTTCAGCAACTTATAGCTCTTCTGTAGCTCTACACTTACCCATGACCCATGACAGCCATCACTGGTTCTCCTACCTTGGACCATGTACCTTGGACCACAGCTGCTGTTGTAGAGCTGATATAGAGATAGTGTACTTGAACATTGGTTCTTGTCAAATATGAGAAAAAAATGAAACAATACATGTATGAAAATATATATGATAGTAACATTCAGTGAATGCAATTGTCCAGGAAAGGCTGAAAAAAAGTAAAAGAAAAAAAGAGTCTGCAGGAGGTGAAATGATCTGTTGACAAGGTCATGCACCTCCATATTAGTGAGGCAGGTAGCTGGATGAGGTAATGCACTGTCCATATTAGCTGGTTGAGCTAATGCACTGTCCATATTTGCTGGATGAAGTAATACACTGTCTATATTAGCAGGGCAGGCAGCTGGATGAGGTAATGCTCTGTCCATATTTGCTGGATGAGGTAATGTATTGTCCTTATTACCAGGATGAGGTAATGCACTGTCCATATTAGATGGACAAGGTATGGTGTTCTGCAGCGACAGCTGCAGGGAGGCAGGACCTCCTCTGTACACTAAGGGTTGAATAATTGAACACAGCTGAATCAGATGTGTTGGAGGCAGAAATGTGAATAGCAGTGGGTTTCCCTGTAATGGGAGTGACAGTTATTGATCTAATTAATGTTCCTGAATCATGGTGTGGTTGAACAAATGGACCCTAGTGGTCAATTTATTGAACTACACATTCCCCCACAGTAACTTAATTCAATGTAATTAGCGACTAGAAAACATAATGTATCAACCCTTTGACTAAGAAACTATGCTCAGTTTACCAGTCCACTTCTGTCTGTTGCACAAAGGAAGCTTACTCATTTAATCTCTCCCACCAACAATACACTCTACCATTGACCTTGGCACATTGTGGCCAGAGAATTTCATTTACTCTTTGAACACAACACAGGCGATATGAAAAAAAAAACATGATCTAATACTTTTAACACCAATTAACAGAATATATCAGAAAACTATAGCTATGTCGTTTCAAAAATCAAAATGTAACTCTGGATCCTTAAGGGTTTAATTTGGAAGATCACATGTTGTGTATCAGCATGTGACTTGCATCTGATTCTTCATGTGGAACTGAATGTGATTTGCATTTTGTCCTGCAGAGGGCCACATGCTCATGTCTAAAGTAAGACTTAAAACATCAATCCAGTACCAGAGCAGAGTCATGTTTATATTCACACATGATGCAGACAGCTCATTATGTATCAAAACACGCTAGACTGGGTGATTCAACAGACTTTATTATAGTCACCATCTGTACAGCTGGAGGTACGTGTTTTTCAAAATCATAGAGAGGCATCTAAAATCTAGACACCAGTTCACGAGCTCATCAGAATAATTCAGCCCCAGAAGGCCACCATCAGAATGTCAGATGTCTTCTGACCTGGGTAGGCAGGCGACGGTGTTACGTATTGGAACTTATGTCCACTGAACCCTGAAAGAGTTTGCCCCATTTTCAATGTTACGTTCACACATATTAAAGTGACTTCTGGAACAAATCAATTCCATTTCATAAAAAGCTTAAATGAGAAAGAACATGATCGACACAAAACCACATGATATATAAGCATTTTTGATACTAAGTTCACAAAAGCCTTCATTTATTCCTCTTGAGCCATTTAATACGAGGGCCAGGTCTATCTTCAAAAGACTGCAGACTCTGATCATATCTGAAGAAGTGTCGATGAACCCATCATCTCCTCTCAGTCGATTTCCATCACTGCACTTACTCACAAAATTCCTAAATGTCATGGGAAATGTTTACAGTAAGCGACAGTGTCTCAGAACAGCAACAGAGGAGCTATGGCTGACAAATATCGGACCTGAGTCTCCAGAGTGCGAAACAGAGAAAGAGAAGGCCAAAAATATATATTTAAAAAATAAAATAAAATAAAATAAAAGAATTCCCATGATGCCCTCTGTCTTCACATCAGCTAGTCCATCAAGCCCACGGTTTTTATTTGAGGCATTACTTTTTTGGGTGTCACTCCAAGTTAACTTTGGTGCTTCTTATCGACCTCTGACCTCATAGGGGCAATGGCAGTGTTCACTCTGTGGCGAGTGACGAGTTTTAGGCACCAATGTGGGAGTCAATCAGGCTGAATCAGTCGCGGCATTAACGGCAGGTGGCCAGAGAGTGTCCACTGTGGCCCAGTGCGTGAGGTCGTGGTCAGTCTAGGTGCGGTGGCGGAGGTCGGCTTGCCCGGTGCCAGCCTCACATCACACAGCATTTGTTCTTGAAGATGTGCGGGTGTTTGTAGCGCAGACGCTGCTTGGGTCGGTACTTCTCAAGGTACGTCAGCTGTTTGCTGTTAATGGCTCCCCGCCGCTTCCTGTGAAAATGCGAGCAGACCATCAGCAGAGCGGCAGGAACTTTGTTTAAGCAAATGTACCAGTGTTATTTTAAATCACCAAAAGTGGAACCTCTGACCATTCAAAACTTTATTTATAACACTACAGATGCACAGGATCGGTGGCCAGTATATTATTCCCTGATTAGGACAGTTTTTAATCGCTTGTTTTCTGTTCAATATTGGAATTTCCACAGATAATTACAACCTATAATTTTCATCCATTATACAGATAAAGCCTTCTGTTTAATTTAGGCATCATTTGTATATTGTTATAATGATAAAAAAAAAAAGATAATCGTTCATTCATTTTAACATATATTTTTCTGTTTGCATGTTCAGCAAAGGAGGTTATCTGATGGCGGTGATGGAAGTTTTGCAGTCACTTAAAATTTGATGAACGTTAGAAAATAAACATGTCTACAGTAATTGTGATGCCCGATTTACCTGTTACATGGTTATATAAAATGAATCAATTACCTATTTTTTTTTAGACGGTAACGTGTCATATACCCATGGCACAACTTACATAGATTACAGTTTAACTTGCTTTAAAATGCATGCAAAGATAAAATAAACGGTTATTAATATTGATATCAGCCACAACCAGGTGACAATCATCAGTTAGCACATTGGCCCTAGAAGTTCAATATTGGTGCACACCCAAGAATCACTAAAGCATTAGATTTTTTTTCCCTCTGAACAAATACTAGTCTCAGACAAGACTTACCAGAGCAGGGTCAGGTATGATATAATTCATAAGTCTAATAAAAACAAATGATCAAACCTCACAGTAATTCATTTTAAATCCAACCAACATTAGCAATGATGAGACCTGTGTGTGACCACATGCAGCTGGTGTGTGTGTGTATGTACGTACTGCCTGATGAACTGAATGGCATCTTCGTACTTCATCCCACTCTCTATCAGAGCCAGCGCCACCAGCACTGGAGCCCTGCAGAAAAGGCCACACTCATGAGGAACGGGATACCGAGCCCTACACATTCAGATCTGTGGCCGTGAACGTGAATGAGGTGAAAGTCATCTTCCGAGATCCACGAATGAATTTTACTTCCTTCACTCCACTAATGAGGACCGTACGTAGATTTGTCAAGACTTAAAGCGAGTTTATAAAAAAAACAAACTTCTTTCTAATAACTGAACGATAGTCTCTGAAAAGAGTCCAAAACATTACCCCCCACTTTTCAGGGAAACATAAAAAAATGGAGGAGGAGGAGCGAAAGGAGTGTTTGCCATCTGAATTAGACACAAATAATTCCAGGCAAAGAAAACACTGGCAAATATTCAAGAGCTGAAGATTCCCTGGGGAAGAGAGAAGCGTGCGTCAGAGCTGGGGGGTTTCCCCACCCCAAAGACGCAAACAGTCCGATCAGCCCTCTGTACCCTCGCCTCAGTCCTTCTATACCAGCCATCATTAACTCCCCCTGACTGTGTGTGTGTGACTGACAGAGAGAGCGAGCAAGAACGAGAGAGTGAGAAGGATCAAGAGTGAGAGAGAGCGTGAACAGAAAGATCTTATGTGAAGAGAACTCCAAATATAACCATCACTGCTTCCTTCCATATCTAAGCAGGCTTGGAAAGCATTTACACCAGCTTGGTGAGTTACACACAAGCCACAGTGTGCGTTTGTGTGTGTATGTGTGTGTGAGTGCGTACTGCCTGATGAACTGAATGGCATCTTCGTACTTCAGCCCACTCTCTATTAGAGTTTTTGTGGTGCTGCTCAGAGATTTCTGTGGGCAGGAGGTTTCTACATTCCTCTTTAGCAAAGCTGCAGTTAAGGCACTATGTGGAGGCGTGGATGTGTCCCGCTAGTGTCAGACACCACACTCCCATCACAACAGCAGCTCCCATCAAAACCACAGGGAAGACCAGATTGCACAGAGCCGCCACTAGGCCCCTCCCCCTTGCCCCGGATGTCACCCAGACCTCAGTCTCACGTCGCAGGTCACGGAAAGAGCCCATGCTGGAGACGTCCAATAAACACATACGCTTGCGCAAAAAATAAAAGCAACTTCCTGTTTTGTCTTCAGTCCCTCACCCAAGTGTTTCTAATAATATTAATAATAATACCGCAGAATCATGGCAACTGAGCAATTGTGCGAGGGGGGGGGGGTCTTGGCCCCACCCTCTTAGAGCTTCAGACGGGCATCTTGCTGCCTATTGGGAAAACATGGCAGTAAGCCAAAGAAGCTCAACAACCTTGGCAACAATCACCAATGAAAATAAATAAATAAATAAATAAATAAATAAGTCTCCCGAGAAAAGAGAGGTTTATGTTCTGGAGTGCACACAGTTCACATTCTTTTCCAGCTTAAACCTCAAGGCTGAGCGAAAGAGAGGCTTATGGGGCACCGGGCGAGTGTGCATGAACCTAAAACCCTGGGAAGCACCCCTCTCCAATTCCCGCGCTCCCTCCAATACCCCTCTCCAATACCCGCACTCCCTCTCCAATACCCGCACTCGCACAGACAATCTCTTCTGCAGCTCCATTTAAATATGTTTATCTGCACTACACCTCTGCGAATTCTTCTTCTATGCTTTAAGATCCGTGTAATGTGGCGCTTCATTTTAGCTCTGTGTGTAATGCAGGAGCATCCTGGTGGCCTTTTGGTCTAGTGGACGCAGGTGGAGGTCGAGCGGGCGCAGACTCACCTCCCGAGTCCTGCGACGCAGTGCACAGCCACGCAGCAGCCCGGCTCCTCCATGAAGCGCTTCCTCAGCAGGCTCAGCCAGTCCTCCACCACCTTAGAGGGAGGCGGAGCTCCGTCGTCAAATGGCCAGTCCTGCATACAAAAACACGTAGCGGTCAGTGTTGCTGGTCCAGACTGGTGGTTCCAAAAGCCTGGCCCCTCTTGCTCGGCCCAACCAGTATACCTAACCCAGTCTAGACATCTCTCACTGTAAGTGAAGAAGATGCGAACCAAGAGTTTCCTTATTTTCCTTCCTTATAGTTTTCCAAAGAGACAGTTTACATGTGCTATATGTAATGCGAACCAAGCATACATGGCCAGTCTGGCACTGAATAAGGTTTAGGGCAGGGATTCTCAACCCAGACCTTGGTGTTCCCCTACTGAAGTCCATGATTTGTTGAGCATGGACAGAGCAGGTTCTAAGGCTGGACTTCAGATTGCAGCAGTTTATCAATGGGGTCGTTTATATAGCCATTTCTCTTTTTAAATGAGTTTGTTTGGAAGAGAATAATTCAGACCTTGGATGCAAGATCGGGTCAAGAGTCAAGATCGCATCAGAATGGTTTGACTTGTTTATTTGGAAGGAATAGATTATCAGTTTTAAGATGTAATGTGGCACTTGTTTCTGTCAGTGTGTGTATAAGACATGAAGGGCACTGAGGTATGTAGATAGTAGCTGTCATTGCCTGTGTGTGGGCATACGTGTGCGGTCTGCCCCGTGCCTCCGTGACCCCAAGGTGAAGAGAAGGGTCACAGCCCTGATTCGCTACTGCTCTGGAAAATTTTGCCCCCTCTGCCACTCTACCCCCGGGCTGCTCCCTCCCACCCATAACACCATGAAGGGGCCCTGATGCAATACAGCTGCCACCAGCAACGTGGCATGTGCACACACACACACACAGCCCAGCACGTCCGCATAGGCGCAAGTGTGCATGCACACGCACGCACGCACGCAGACTGGGCAAAGGCTGAGCTCTGATTACAGGCCTTACTCGGAGAAGTGAGGCTGATAAGCAGGCATTCCAATTACAGGCCAAAAGCCATTGCAGTGCTTATATCGCTGCACTGATGACAGAAAAATACACACACACAAGTGTTTAACAACACACACACACAAACGTCTCTAGGGACATGACATTCAGGAAGAGCATCTGACACCTCCCAGGATGAGATCTGGAAGGAAAGCGAGCAAGAGAAGGAAAAAAAAACCCTTTGAAACCTTTCACAGCCGTGATCAGACTATCCTCACACCATGCAAAGGATGAAAGGAAGCTTAGTCAAGAACTTTTTGAATGTGAGCAGATGGGGGTCCACTGATGTAATGTGGGTTGGGTAAACAGCCCTGACCTAGTTTGGGAATTAGGTAGCAAGTTCCCTGTCTCTCTCACTCAGACACACACACACACACACACACACACAAACACACAGGCACACACAAGAGAACAAGAACATAATCAGGGTGACAAGAGCTCCAAACAGTGCATGGTGTGATCGGTCTGCTCATTAAATCAAACAGGTATTCGACTTCAAAGGACAGACGCAATCTGCTCTTCATTTACTCCCCCATCCCAAGAGAGAGAGAGAGAAAGACAGAGACAGAGAGAGAGAGAGAGAGAGAGAGAGTGTGCGCTGCTGATTGTCCCCATGAGAGCCTTGTTTGTCACTTGTGTCTCGTGACTACTGGCTCTCAGGGGACCTGGGTAGAACACCACCGTGCAGATGAAACGACATTCTGAAAACACCACTGTATGTCTAATGTCCCGTTCCCCTTGTTCAGTCTGTTCACGCGGACTTCGTGACCGAGATCGATCTGAACACTTTGTGAGTGTTCTTGTGCCTGTTGTAAGCAGTGTAGTACGTTCTGTGTGGCCTTCAGCTCAACAGAAGGCTGAAAAGCCTACAGACACTTGCCTTACGCAACAGCTTTCGTTCTCCATCTCCTCTCAGCCTCACAGCGAGAGTTAGACCAAAAAAATCTATTAAATATTAAAAAAAAAACGCAAAAAGGGAGGGGTGCTCACGCACACAGACCAGGCACCACTGCTTCCTAGCAACAGGGAAACGATGACGCTAGAATAAGTAATAAGAAACATGTGTAGCAGTTCGGAGAACAGCTCTGCATTACAAATCTAGCGTCATCGTGTGTGTAAGTGTGTGAGTACACGAGAGAGTGAGAACAAGAGCGAGAGAGAAAGAGAGAGAGGAAGAGGGAGAGAAAGCACAAGAGGGAGTGGGACAGAGAGAAATAGGGGGTTCATGAGGGCTGTCCTTGATAACAGTTTCAGAGACTGGGCTACACAGAGCAAAGCTTCTAATGGTGGACCATGTCGCAGTTCCCCTCCTGTACTGTGTGTACGTCTGCCTCTCAGCCCAGCTCTCTCTCTAAACATGGCTGTGGGGAGCAGGACAGCACGCACACTCACCACCACAGTAATGCCATCCTTCTCCAGAGGGGTCTTGTCGTAGGTCACCTCACACACACGAACTACAGTCGTGGCACCATATTTCTTCAGGTCCTGAAAAGAGGGAAGCCAAAGGAGACTGAAGAAAAGATTTTAACATACAAAATAAACATTTGCATGGTGTATAAAAATAGCAGAACACACACACGTTTACATGTGCTATATGTAATGTGATCACCCACACTCTCGCTCTCTCCATATATATATAATTAGAGAAAGGGAGCATGAGAGAGGGAGAGAGAGGGAGAGAGAGAGACGTATGCTGAGAAAGGCAGGCACATCAGGTTTTAGACAGCAGTGTGAAGGGTGCATTTCAGACGCATGGTTGCCATGTGACACCATGGGATGGGTCTCCGCGGTAACGGGAGCTTTGCAGATGCAGCGTTATGGTTAGTCGTCTCAAAAGCATGGAGCGAGTTGAGACGCAGTGCCAAAAAAGGAAAAAAACTGTGACTTTTGAAGACAGAGATGGAAGAGAAGGACGCGGAACGTGCATGTGGTATAGAAGACCGTCACAACAAAATTACAGTGGGCTGGTGGTGCTGAAGCGGAAGCTGCTGTTCACCTCGATGAAGCTGTTCAGGGTGGAGTTGGTGGGGTTGTGCGTGATGAGGAACCTCATGTTCTTGTAGCACACCTCCACAGGGGCTGGCCTGTTCATCCGGGCCATACTGGCTCTTCCCACAGCAGAAACTCTCCAAGAAACTTTACACAGCAACAACAAGTAAACCAAACACCACTGACTTCGTTGAATTTTTAATCCACGTTTTTGTTGTTGATTTTGTTTGTTTTATAACCAAAATAAACCAAGGCTCAATCAAGACACTTGGGGTCCTTAAATTGTGCTCCCTTGGCCAAACAACCCTCTGTGGGACGGCTTCCTTTTGGCAGCAAAGCGAAGATCACCCCATTAGCTGCTGAGAGGACCAGGTGGTCAGGGGGCAGGGAGAAGGCGGAGCATGTGGAGATCAGTGCAGGCCGGCGGGTGTAGCGCAGAGCATCATCCCCTGGCTCAAAAGTGCCGATGCTGAGCGTGGCAGTAGTCCCCAGCCCTCTGCATGAAAGCCATGAAGTTCAACACTACAGGATCTTGAACTGCTACAGAAAGAGAGAGAGAGATCATTTAATTTCATAATTTGAAACAAATATGGCACAAAGGATTCGAGCTCTGCCATGGTTTTGGTTTCAGAGCCCGAGAGGGAGCTTCATGTACCAACAAGTTCGACTTGAGCATTGCACAACATATCCTGCTGTAGGCACCAGACAGCTTTTATTTCACACACAATAAGAAACTTTAGACACCTAGTGTATGGGCTCTCAGAATATTTGTCACAAACACAAAATCCTTTAACACTTACACTAAGCTTTCTGATGCATCTCCACAAGCTTCATATGACAGGATCTTATCCAGTGCAAACTATTTTGACAATCAATGTGGTTCTTTCTTGGAATCCACAAACTTTCAAAAGGTCTTTTCCTTTAACCATCCAGATCTTGCAGAAGGCAAATAACTAAATTCAATTAAAGTTAACAATATATAGTTTTGCATCAACTGGTAATCATGCACCCTACAGTTTTAGAACTTGCGATTTTTTAGAGATAAATTATTTTAGCCAGACCTGGCTTGCACGCTGCGCACTGCCACAGCGCATTTCAGATAAACACTGGCACACTCACCTTCGAAGAGGATTCACATATGCTTGTATCTTTTAAAAGTTGATGTGAATTCGTTCAAGTCGGGAAAACATTCAAGTCAGAAACTCATGAAAATATGGTTGTTCTGGGAGGCGCGCGCTGGGGGCGTGAAAGAGAACACGCAGAAAAGCGCGCTGACAGACGAAAGCACACCGACCGCAAGCCTGCGCTGTGGAATTTCTCTCTGAAAGGTAACGCGCAACCAGCCATTACACGGGAGTTACTGACAAGGAAAACGCGCCTTTATGTCTAGCCCCTTGCGCAAGAAACTTTATTGATTTCAAACTGATTTTCAATTAAAAAACACTGGAACATTTTCTAGATTACGTGTGCATTCATTTGTTTACGCTCGACATGTATAGCCTATACGTTGTACTCACAGATAGTATTAATCGGTCAAAACTCATCTTGTCAATTAAAGGTTAATATGGGCATCCCTAATTCAAAACATAACAGTGTAATGTAAAAACTGCTATCCAAAACGGACAGAAGGTCGTTCATAAGCCAACGTCTATAAAGATTGTAAATAAAAATCTAATCGTAAACTTGTGAAACAATATTGCCTTCAAATGAGAATACTATCCAGGTGGATAACGGAACTCTTAAGATATTTTGGGGGAAAAAGCTAGTAATTACACAGCAAATTAAAGAAAGCTTTGGGACCACCGTTTCATATTAAAAACGCGTTTCTCCCGCAGGCAACGGCAAACAGGTACTGCAGACGATGCTGAGGTAAGTCGGAAAGCGGGTCAGAAAAGTGAGGTCACACCACACTAATGAAGCCCCTTATTGTGCTTAGTGTGTTTGTGTGTTGGCGGTAAACACCCTTTTTACCCTTTAACGCGTGCAGGAGGAGTACCACAAAACTACCATAACTACTGATCCAGAGAGCAGTGTGAGGTATACTGGGTGTGTCCTCTTTCACTTTCCGTACACCAGGGTTATGGACAAACACAGACACACTTGTCTGAATCAGGAATGGCTAAAAAACATACCGGCATGTATTCATAGCGCAGGCTGAGGAGGAAGATTTTTATCTGCTAGATTGATGGGTGACCGCGATGCTGCAGCGAAAAGCAAACCTCCGATCGTCTTCCACGCAACAGCCTTTTCACATAAGAGCAAAACAAGAAGTAAATATCAGCACCAACGATTTGAAGAGTCACTGTGGGCATCTAGGACCTTTGCATGACGGTGTTTAAAAATAACTCACACAGAGAGGACAACAGAGGCAATAGGAGTTTAATTGACAGTAAAGTGGGATTTCTAAGGGGGCGTGGCTAGTTTAGCTTCATTGCTGTACGAACTGACAAGTCAACAGGGACACAGCTTCCTCAGGGACACTGACAACTCAACACTTTGCTCATCACTTTGCTAAGACACTACAAAAGCAGCGAGAACGAGTTTAGAGAACTCGGTGTTATTGGAAGCACCACGATCTGTAGAATTTGTTGCTTATAACGTATTCTTTCATGCTACACTGAGACCATATCGCAGGGGTTGCTGTTTCCCATTAACCAGATCCGCAGAGAAGGCCAAAAGAAGAGTCAGACTAGCATTGGAACCTCAGCCAACGCAGCTGACGGTGGTGGGATGCAGAACAACATTCGGACATGTCTGACTGGTAGTGGCATAAATAACCCCCCACTTTAAAACACCTTTTAATATTTTAGGTCTATTCATCTTTCCAGACATTTAAGGATGCAGAAATATTTGCAGCAAATATTTTTCTTAAGACTTTTTAACACCAGATACAAGTTCATCAACTGTATATAAAATAAAAAGATAGAAAAGCTCACTCGTTCTATATTTAAAATAGCCCTGACCACAGGTGGCGGTGATGAGTCCTGGGGAGGAGAGAGAGAACACTGACCCACAGGGCTGACCCACAGGGCTGACCCAGTGTGCGGACCGCACACTCAGAGCAGACAGGGCAGGGCCACTTTCACCAGAGCGTTACAAACACCTTCCGGCACTGAGGCGTGCGGGCTGACCGCGCCGTCTGGGGCACCTGCCGGATAAAAATAGGCTCCAGCAGCTGTCTCTTGATGCATTTAGCTTGGGTACAGCCAAGAGACTTGTTTTTAAAGTCAGTCTAGCTTAGCAAGGTTTGTTTCAAAGACTAACTGCCATTTTGATCAGTGGAAAAATCTGTTATCGTATCTGGATGTCATAAGCATGACATTTTTTTTTTGAAAAACATGATTACTTTAACTCACCGGCGTAATATCAAGATGAGCAGGCACGTACAGTACTGGCTGGATGCCAGCATGATTGTCACTGTGTCATAAGCATGTCATAACCTGTGTCATCACCATTCTAGTGATCAGTACCACTCGTCGGGTAGTGAGCTGAAAGTGTGCTGTGATGAAAATCCAGCATGTGTCCAATCCAGCATGCAGTTTTCATTGCCGGGGAGTTTATGGCAGCGCTGGAAATGAGACATCATACGACAAAGGGCACGTTGCGCAATAGAGTGGAGGCTGTTCCCTGGTGGCCGGCGGGGCAGTATGAGGGGTCACGGCCTGGACTGCTCATGTGAGCGGGACTCCTGATGTTGTGCTACACCCCCCACCCACCCCGCAGGGTGCAAATCTGTTACACCGCCTTTACAAGCCAGTTCACATAACTGCAGACCTCCAAAGAATTTCAAAGGCATGACATTACTATGGGATGTACATACAAGATCTGCGTACGTGTGAGTTTTCATGACCGTGGTCCTGAAGAGGACAGGCACATCCTCTTGGAGGCATTAACCTGAAACGTGAAACTAGAAACTTCCAGGTACATATTCTCTGAATACAGATAACTGAGATCTTTGAAGCATGGTATGGAGCTTTTCAATACTACAAATAAACTAATTCTTCTGTCCAATTAAAAGATTATATAACCTCTTCAGCGAACGCTTGGAGAAGCAGCCTTGACTACATTCCCCAGTGCTTCTATTTGAAATGTCTCTGTAAAAGGCATGAGACGCAAATCAGACATGCTAAAGGCAAACCACAATTTGCATGACACAAATTTGTAATTTAAAGGTCCAGGTCAGATAGTGTGTTTATGCTGCGAGGAGGGAAGTGTCCTTTACAAGAGTGAAGGTAACATTTGGGGAAATTATCATAGCAAGCAACTCTAACAGATTGCACTCGATGGGCAGACTCCATGCTTTGAGTAAAAACCCAGAACTGCAAGCACTCTGGGAAAATGCTGATTGACTTTTACTGTTTCCTGTAATTAAAATACACCTGAAACTGCCCTTTATACATTACACATTGTTTGCTTTGCTAAGAATGTTGTGAAATTCACCATATGAAATTTATGACTTTTTGCACCAGCTGGACCATTAAAAATCTTAGTTCCAGAACTGGAACACCAACATAGTCAAAAGGGACAAACACACCCCCCCATCCCCAACACAAACACACACACACACACACACACACACACACACACACACACACGAGTTCTTAAAAATCAAATAAGTCTAATGCAGACTACCTCTCCTGGGTGTAATATCTGACACTTTAATAATTAAATACATCATCAATGTTTAACATGAAATCTCATAATAACTAGCCTAGAAGGCTGACATTTTCCAACTGGTGATTTAAAAAGCATTTGATATGTCCAAACACTTGGCGGAAACATCCATGCAGGACCTTAAATCCCATAGACTGCACCCAGTTTCTGACGGAAACGGCCCCTTAATGAACTCAGAGAGACGGTCTCTGTGCGGCCACCTCACGGTTCCTGCAGTGACATTCCTCACTGATAGCTTCCAGTTAGCAGCTCGGAGACACAGCTGAGCAGTTCCGCCAAGCCGAAAAACAGGAAGAGGCCTACGAGCCTCAGGGCGCGACGTGAAGATACGTCCAGCGGTTCCAGCCGAAAAGCTACTGTCGTGCGAGATCTGTCCTTCGTAAAAGCCTACGATGTAGAAGACATCACCACAAACAGGCCAATCCACGGTACAAACAATATGCTTGCAGCAGCTTTTTGATATTTGAAAAGAAAAAAAGACAAAAGTGTTGGACATCATTCTCTTCGAAGGGCTGGGTATAAGTGTTGCGCAATAAGCCTTTTCTCCTGGTTGCACAGAAAGCAATTGTTACAGGAGGTTTTCAGAATGCTAGATCAAAGTGAATAACGACGTATACAACCGAAACTAAAGTAGGTCAAACACGGCTCGGGATGCAAGCAACAACTACTTGAATAAAAATATCTGTATTGTGTAAGTCAAACAGACAATATAGAGGTTCAAGCATAGCTTTCCACTGAAGTAGGTTTTTTTGTTTAGATTTTTTGAAAATAGGGTTCTCTACCAATTTAATGAGTATCTCTGCAGAGTAGTCCACATCTTGTTCTGCGATTGCTATGTACAACAACGATGCTCCAGAAAGATGCTGCAACAATGTTACAACTGAGCAAACAAAGGGATATTTCTTAAATATCTCACCTGAGAGAAGACTCTCGTAACTCATTATAACCTTTCAAAAAATACAAAATCATGCAACTTGCTATTTCTGCAGTTACAGTAATGGTTTTCCAGAGATGCAGGGACATTTTCATCTATGTGTTACAGCTGTCATTATCTGAAATCATCACTGCCCTGGACACAAATCACAAGCATCTTAACAACAAACTGGGACATTCTGCAATGGTCCTTTCCCTGTACATGGCCTTGAACCACTGGTGTATAATTCATTCATTATAGCATTTATAGCATTATAGCCTTTTTAACACACTGTCATTGTTAAAGGTGTCTGTCAGTGAAGTGTCTCGCTCAATGAAGTGACATTTGTAGCTGTTCAACCAAACCAACTGATGTTTTTTGTTTGTTTTCTTAAACACATCATCATTAATGTCATTATATATATATATATATACAGTTACATACATATAGATAAACTGTCCAAAGGCGGGAAGTCCTAATGCTTTTCCAAGATACTGCCAATCCTGTAGATCAACGATGGAAAAACAATCGCTCAGGCAGAAACACCACAAACACACACCACCCTCCAAGTAAAACATATATGAAAGCCAAAACATAATCCTTTAACAAATCCCACACCATGTAATTGAGATTTATAGACACTTTACAAGTTGTTGTTGTCTGCCAGATGCCCACCTAGAGCTACAAACCAATCTGAGTCAGCAAAACACCAGAGTCATGCAGCCATTGGAAGTGGAGGAAAAATGACTCTTAGACATTCTGACTCACTCTGCTTTTGCTTTTCTTTGTAACCTTTTTAACCACAAAAGCAACACAGGATGCTAGTGTGATGGAACAGGTGCCTTTTTCGTGACAAATACATAACAGACTACATGTCTGTGTTCGATTCAACAAGGCTGCAGACCACCGTAAACTCCTTTGCACTTCAGCATTCGGTGCTTGCGAAAAAAGCACGACTGTGTTAGCTGACTGGACCGTGCACTCTCGGAGTGTGAAAACAGGGTCTGCTGTTCTCACAGCCTTCAGACAGGCCAGGAATGGTCAAACATGTCAAACAAGAGCTGGGGAACACAATGCAGGAAATCCCTTATCCTGCCTCCTGAGTACACACACACACGCACACACCGTTTGAGAAAGCAACATGTCATCAATAAATGACAATAAAAGACTCTCAATATCTTTCACTGACACCTGTGCATTCAAGTCTTTTTTTTAAACACATATTAAAGACATTGCAGTGCCGAAGTTTGAACTGTCTGAGCCACCATTTCACGCAAGACCTTGCTAATAACTTGCTAATAAAGCCATGTGCATTTACGTCATTAAAAGGATACAAATTAAAAGGACACACTGCATTACTGCAGGAACTCGTGTTTTTTCCCCCTTGTTTTTTTTTTTTGTTGGACATTCCCTGCTTCTGCAGCTGTGAGTTTTCAAAATGACACACTGATGTTATTTTGATGTGAAAGGGTTTCCTGTCTGAGACTTGCAGCTGGATCTTCAGTCTCGTGAAGAAAGGAAAAAAAAAGGCACAATGCTTTGGCAGATGGGGGCTGACTTATGAACACAAACTCTTACAGCCCCTTCTGAAGTGATAAGAGCCTCATGCTGTTCTCATGCGACTCTTAAAACGTGACACAGCTTGCCTAAGTCACGTTTTTAAAGCCACAATGTCCGTGTTCAACTAACAACAACACGGCGGAGTAAACCTCAAAACTCTCACTGTTGCAAAACACGCTCACCCACAATACAAATCTCTCTGCTGCAGAAGGTGTCCCTCCATGTGGAGGACTCCTCCATGTGGAGGACTCCTCCATGTGGAGGACTCCTCCATGTGGAGGACTCAGCCACGTATGCCCCTTGGTTGAGCTTAAACATCACCGCCCACCGCTTTTTTGCTATGGGCCAGAATGTCGAAACTTCCAGTCATTGAAGAGCCTGAGGCGATGTGTTGGGGCTCCAGGTTAAGGACCCCAGGTGCAGACAGTAACCTTAGCCCTGTGATGCTAACCCAGAAACTCTGCACTCATAGGTACATATGCACTCTTGTTCAGCCAAACCAAGAAACAGCTCAACAGAAACAACAAAAATGTTTACCCCCATCTTATCCCCAGACATGTGTCAGGGTTTGGGGAGCCCCCCATGGTTCTGTAATTAAAAAGGTTTTTATGAATACAGTGGGAGACCTTTACTGTAACAATGTTTTCACAGACTTTCCATTTTTTGGCTATAGCATGTGCAAAAGTGCCACTGACATTGCAACACCTGGTCAAAGTGATGTCTATGGTCACCCCTCTCTATCCCTGCCCCATTCCTAAAACTACAGCCCCCAGCATGCATCAGTCACAACTTTCACACATAAAGTCAGGGGCAGAAACAAAAAACAAATAAAAAACACTCTGTTAAAAAAATTAGTTATTAAAAACAGACAAAAAGGTCAGGCCATTTTAAACCGTATGTCCTTAACAATTGACTTTCTTTGTTTTGACGGCATAGGCAGATTATTACTTTGCTTCCATTTAACCACTCTGCTGAACAAAATGCATATGTTACACTTCCCACATTAATGGGAACATTAGCACAGTTGGGACATGGTTGCCTTTGCCAAGTCTACTGCTAAACATTATTTTGGAGACACACCCAAGTAGAAGAAGACGATGAGTTGAGGGACATGTAAATGCAACCAGTCAAGCAGCCATTAACAAAGAAATGCTTACAAAAAAGAGTCCGTTCTCTGTAATTTGGAATTGGGTACATTCAAAGTTTCCACCCTCAGCCAGCAAACTATACTGTGCAACCTATGATCATTCATTTATTAGCTAAAAGGCAGAACCACCACCAATCACACATCTAAAAATACACAGAGGTGACAAGAGTAGCCTCTGTGTGTTTAGCTCCAGTTAGCACCAGCAGTAGTATAGCTTCTATATTTCTGTAGAAATGATTGAGGAAGCATTCACAGTCAGAGGAGCAACACTTCTGCTAGTCTTTTGGTAAAGTTCATTACATGTATGTAAGGCTATTTATGGCTGCTGCCTGTAACCACATTTTGAATTAGACTACCTGCCTTTCAAAAATCATATCGGCGGAAGCAGGCAATACAGAAATGCTAAAATCCACGACACTATCATTATTCCATTTGACAAACTGGGGTACTCTGCTTTTAATTTTTTGCTGCTTAGAATGGTGCAGTGAAAGCAAAGTGTTGTTGTCTCTGACGAGCCCAAACACCCTGGGAGAGTAAACGTCAACGACAGCAAAATGTCACCCGCCACTAAGTCACACTTCAGAACTTCTGAGCTGGAGTGCATGCAACCTAATGAGTTCCCTAGTGGGTCAAATAACACCACCACCATGTTTACTCAGCAACAGTTACAAAGTTCCCCTCTGATGTGTAAGCCTGCTTAAACAAATATAGTCTAAAGATTTTGTATATCTATATGATAAACGTTCTTATTTCAAATTTGGATTTGCATTTTTGAAAACACTGATGATCCTGTTAAGACTGAAAATTTAAAAGAAGCTGGTTCAAATATATATATGAAAAAAGAAGAAAAAGAAAAACTTTACAAAACAAAAAAACACTTTGAACAAGCCCTTGACTCTCATGGTCTTGGTCTCATTATTAAAGCAACGTGAAAAAGTCTTTAGTAAGAGAAAACTCACGCAGCAGAGAACAAAATCACAAGGACATGTGTTCCTTCAGCCTCCACCCAGTCGAGGGAATTGCGTGCTTCAGCACTTTCAATTAAAATCCTGTAGACATCAACTCCTTGACTGCATAAAAAAACCTATTGGACCAAACTGAACGTCCAGGCCACAAAAAGCAGATGAGCCAAGACGATACAGTAAGACCCCCCTAACTGCCCATGGTGTGTGGCGGATAACCGTTTATCTGCAGCCGTCTACGTGACCCAAAACTGCCACGGGTCAATTGCTGTGCGATACCCATCGATCTCGTGCCGGGCTTCAAACCCACCGACAGGCAGCTGTTTATTTACACTCGTTTTGTAGAGGCTGATAAGCATCACACTCAAGAGTGGAGGATGGATGGCGCAACTCTGCTGAGGGAGAGGAGAAATAAATAAATACAAGCTAGAATACTCAGGCTTCTGGCTGGGGCCAAGTGGCTGAGAATGAGATAAAGTTTATGGCTGCTCAAACATAAGACTTTCGCTTTCATCAGCGTTCCGAGCACGAACCCCATCCAAGGACTGTGTGATAAGGGCTTTTAGTTCATATTAGCTGCTGCATGCGTTTTGCAGGCTCACAATGTACGACAGAGCTTCTCTCTGGTACACGATGAGACTGTGGTCAAGCCTAATTGAGTACAGCCCGGGGCAAAGAAAGATCCCAAGAAATCTCACAATAAGGGGAGCCCCGTGGACAAATCCCAGACGCAATAAGAACCTTCTAATGACATATTAAGAATTCCTGGACGTCACTGGGAGAACAGAACCAGCTCTTTCTGGCATGGGGACAGGGGGTCATGTGGAAGTATTTATTTGAGGCACAAGACCCTCTAGGGAAAGCTCTGTAGAATTCTTGGTCCTGAGAATCCACTGGTCTTTTTCTCACCGCATTTGGGTTCACAGCCGGAAAAGTTTTTTGCGATGGTGATCAACCAGCTATTAGTAACAAAATAAATGCATTTTTTTTTAAACGTAACCAAAAAAAAAAGCCAAGAACGTCAAACAACATGAACTCTCGCGAGTTCAAAGTTACAGCTTATAACGCACTTCGTGAGGCAACAAATGCATGTTTGACTCGTCCGTGGGGTTCACGAGGGAACTCGCAGGCAAAGTGATGTCACAGCAGCAGACGCGCCCATGTGCGCTGGTCCAGCGCGGCTGCTTCACCCAGTGCAGCGCATCCCCAAGACTTTCTAACTACACGGACGCAGGGCAAGAGACCTTAAAATGGGAGTACTTTGAGGAGCGACTTGTTGCTGAACTGCGAAGATATACTCGCAGACACTTTCACGACACTAAATAAATCTTCTAGACCGTTATGTAAGACCATGGAAAAAAGTGAAAAGGAGAAACGGGCGCATTTTCCCAAAATGACTTGCCGCTAAGCCGACTCATAAAACACAGCGACAAAAGTTGGACTTTACTGTTGGCAAGTTTATTGTTGTTATCAAGCTATTTTTAACACCAGCAGAAATGCTGTGTAGCGTGATGCCGCAAAATATGTGCTGTAAATGGTCGTCCACTAGTCCCCGCTCACCCGAACATCCACGAAGAGGAAAGCATTCAGCTTTCAGACTATAAGTGCGGGTTCTTGGTTCATTGTCTAGCAATTTTTCCAATCAGTAGCTACTCCCCTGGCAAGCTGCCTGTCCGTTTTTCTTATCCGTTTGAGGAAGTATTTAACTCAAGAAAACTTAAATATCAGATATCGGTAAACCAAGAAATGCCCCAAACAGTTACCGGGATGCATCTTGCAAATTGCTGGTTGGAAGCATTTGTCACGACGACCTAACGTGGCCAGCTAAGGAGTTCAGGGTGGGGAAAGTGATCAAACGAGTCAGACCAGTAGTAGCTATCAACTGGAAGGACAGATTTGTTTACCTCGCTGTGCTGCTTACTATCGCTCTAGGTACGATGGAGAAAAACACTGGAAATGTGCAGTATCGAATATAACCATTTCTCAAGGACTCCATGTTAGGATCCACGTTTTTCGGCGAAACGCCTGCTAGCTAGCAAACCTATCTAGCTAGCTTGTTAAAAAGGCCCAATCTTCCCATCCATCCCAGAGGGGTGAGTCTCTTTAAGGATCTTTCATTAAAACTGTAGTTAAAGCGATGAAGAATATGTAGGCGATTATCTACAACTCACATTGATAAATCTATGCCATAGCAATCCGACAGAAAGCCGGTACGGACGGCACGCCAGCTGTGTGTTCACATGGTGAGGACAAAAATTCAACGCCCGTCCGCACATATTTCATAAACATATGCAAAACACGTAAGTATCTGTAAACTATTATTTGTATTATACTAACCTTACTTACCCAGTTAGACGTTTTCATCAAGCGCTAGTTCGTAGCTGTCTTCCCGACTCAGATCCTCTCCATCCATGTGATAACTCGAGATGAATTCACGGCAATTTCGGTTCTGCCACGACGTCTGAAATTTTACGTCATGGTCCCGGCTGCACGCGGATAGGTGAAAAACGAGGACTATGCTGGAGAGCGGGAACTAAAATCTTTTGTCTTAGCTTTTGAAACGTCCACGCGGTCGTTGATATTGTCGCGAAGTTCTGACAGATAAAAATCATGAAGAATAAAACTGAATCCATTCTGCGTCGTTCATCCTCAGCCGGCGCAGTTCTTACAGTGAGCAGCAGATGTGCCAGACTCTGCCGCTATTCGTATGGCGGCATCTAGTGTGCACAGTGTACATTCAGGGTTCTGCCGACCACAATTTCCTCCAACACCATCACTAAAATTAAACGGCCAGTACTAGCGTTGCTGTCCCTAAAATCGCTGGCCACCTTATAACATCGTATAGCATAAATCTTATAGCACCTTAGAACATTTAGTCTATAATAGGCTACTTTATTTTGTAACCGCGGGTCTAACTGGACGAGTACATTTTAACCAGCAAATACTGAATGTAACAGCTTACCCTGTCTTTTAAAAATGTTATTATGGGGAAGAGCATTTACTGGAATTCACACTGAACTAACAATGATATCCCCTCAGACAGAAGAAACAATTTGGCCATTTCCAAATTAAAGCACTGTATCTCTGAACAGCATCTCCAATATTAATGTATGTGGGTTGGTGCCACATACATAAAACATTTTATTAAAATATTTTGGTAACATTACAAGTAACATTAACTTATTAAATTCAAATGGCTTTCTCTTTCTTGAATGATTTAGCAACAACTGCAAACAAATTTCCACAAAAAAGCAAAAATTTGATTCAAATAAATCTTTATTGACTTCCATCCTCCATCACTCGATATGCATGCAGATACAGGCTTCGGGTTCAAAAGGTTGATTTGTTTGTTTTTTAGTCCTTTCTAATTTTCTTAAAAAACTACGTGCACCTTAAATAATCAATTTGTCAGCGTACAAACCACAAAAATACCAGTTTTACATTATCAAATACTGCACATAGAAAACATTTACAAAGCACAAGTATAAAATTACAGCTCCCGCTTCTGTATCTCTTCCCTTAAATGTTTTAGTAGCTCTTCTACAATACATCACTCCTGTTACAATGAGCAAAATGTTTGTGGCCAGAACGTGCACTTTAACCCCTTTAACGGCTTTATTAGCAGGGACATCAGATACCGAGCGTTCAGAGCTCAAATCTTAAACTAATCGAATTGCTTTAACTTTAGTTTCTTTAATACATCACCAAAGGTTTTAATATAACTGGGCACTGTCTTTAGGAAAGCTACATTTCTTGTTTTGGTCTTGTTTCCTTTAAAAGCTCTTCTACAAGCATGACAAGGTGAAAAATGCCTTTTAAGTTTCTTGTGCTGTTATTAACAGTGATGTACATTATGAAGGTAACAGAGAAGAATGGCTGATGTGTAAAGACAGGAAAGAGAAAGATGATTATCGCAGCATTAAATATTCAAGCAGACAGATAATTGTATTATTTTTCATATTTGCACCTGTAAAAAAATAATAATAAACCATAAAAAACGGATTCCACTGTAAATGACCACAGTCGACAGTCAGTCTTGTATTTTCAGCCTGAAATATTACGCCACACATATACTCTTTTTTTAAGTGGTAGTTAGTGCAAATTAAATCATACATGTTAGAAAGTGTCTATAGCCAAAAAGTAACCTAATGGTTATCTATAGTCAAAACCTGACCAAACAAAGCTAATGCCTGCCCTCTGCTGGTCTTGACATGGTTATTGCAAACTGAAGGATTATGTCAGAGAATGGAAGGCAAACACATGCTACAATATTTCAACCAGTGCTAATTTCCCCCAATATATAGATTTCAATAAATGTTGAATGTGTCATATATGTAAACAGTAATGTAACCACGCACCAGAGTGCTGTGAAGGACAAATGAGTAAACCTGACAGTTACACATCCACAAAAACAGAGTAGGATGATCACGTAGCTCTAAAGGACTGGAAACAAACAGCAAACGTCCTGCAATAATCCAAGTTCAAGGAAATTAAATGTAAATGACACTAGAGATACTTAAGAAATGCAATCATAAAACATAGTTAACATACTGATACTTCTAGTACATAACAGGAAATACTCAAGCTTTTAGGTTATGCCAAAGCTGTTAGAACAGAGTTGTAACACTCCTGTAACACACCATTAACACACTTGTAATATACTTCAGAATTACAATAAGGCAATTGACTTCACAAGCCCTCATGAAAAGAATTCAAAGGCAGAATTCAACCCAGCAATCGCCATTAGCTAGCCTTCAATGAAACCCTCTCTAAAAAAAATATTTTTTTCTTTTAAAAAAAATAATAAATAAAATCTAATTATAGATCACACATTTTCAGTATATTTGTTTTTCAAAAGTGACCTTGAGAAAGCCCTGTCTGAGCTTTGATTTAAACCACTCTTTATGACAACTTAAATGATCCTAACAAGTGAAAATGAAGATCACAAAAACCTTCTGCCCATTTCTGAGTAAAAGTAAAAAGTATAACAGGCATACCACATGCCAAAAGGGTGAATCAAACACAGACAGGTTTACTCCTATTACTAATCACTATTAGTGAGGTCTCCAATCACTAAGTGTGCACTCAGATCCATGGAATGCCTCACTGTCACTCTAACCTGCCAGTTGTCCATGTGTGCTAAGATCATTCTCCAGGTCACCTAGCAACACACCTATCAAGGACATGACATATAACTGAAAGCAAGTCATTAAAAAAATACTAAAAAATACAAAAACAATCAAAACTGTATGGTGTCCGAAGTACTGACCACACAAAACAATCCACAGCCATATATGTCTGACAGAACATATAGGTCTGATGGTGTCTTTTTTCCGATGCTGCAAAGTCATGCAGCATTCGCAGCATTTATGTTGTTATAAACATGGCCTCAGTATACATTTGTATTTACAGTAACATGACAAACCACAGTATTAAAGCATCTGAAAGGCTTTACTGCTCAATTACATTACCCTATAAAGAGACGTTAAGAAAGCAGACCTTTCTCATCGTATAGCAGAACAACAAAATTATTTAAACAAAGGCATGACTGAGATGGGAAGAGTTAGCCGTGGGACACGTATAAGACCCCAGTATACATAAAAATCACATGAGAAAATACCAATATCTAATAGTCATTTCACAGAGTTTACCAAGGACAAAACGTTGGACACAACAGCTGTGGACAAAATGTTGTTTTTGTCTAGAGTACAGTTTGACCATCTCCTGTCGTCTTCAAGAATTTCAGCTAAGTTTCATTTCTTCTCATTGACTACAGGTTAGCGTTAGTTAATTAAAAACCTGGCAAATTCAGAGGCAACAAGTTCTTATTTCGGACAGTGCAGAAATGTTTGATGCAGAATAATTAATACAAAATCTACACACAGCATTACAGTTGTATTCTAACAAAAATATCAGTCCTTTGATATAAGAAACTGATGTAACAGAGCATTTTGGTCAGTGTTTGACTATTAGTGAGCACAAGCATCCAAGCTCAAAGGAAGAAGGAATGTCTAGTTGGTGAAATCCAGGGAAAAGGACCAGGTGGCAAAATAACATGGGGAGGAGCAAGAAGAACAGAAAGGGGTGGATCTTGCTTTAATGCCAATATCACTGACCTATCAAGCGTTCTTATTGAGGGACGTTTGGCCTGCAGATAAACACAAAGGAAGAAATGTGTGCAAAACGTATCGTGCAGATTCCAGGGCACTTGTTACGTGACACTGGTACTTAAGCCTTTGAGATCAAGCATAGCTGTCCACAGGATATATCCTCATCACACCCTCCAAACATAGAGGACTGTGATATATAAAACATGTAATAAAATGTAATTGCTATTAAAACCTAAAGGAAAATCAGAGTGGCAATAACATTTGTCAAAGGACTCCACCCACTCTAAGGTGCTTGTTAGAGTTTAAATGAGATGTAAACTCTAAGACCTTTGACATGTCACTGAGAAGAGCGGTTTGCTGAGATGGTTTTAGCAACCCAGAGTGTATGACTGGGAATGCAGCCATGAAACTTGACCACATGTACAAATAATTCAATAAGCCCTCAGATGATTCGTAGTTGCCATGTCATTCATACTTGTCATGAATGCGAATAATAAATTAATGGAGTGTAGATGTATGGCACAGAGTGTAGGGCATATGTATAGACACATATCTATGTAACACCTTTCTGAAATGTTTCATGAAATAAGGGCAATGAATGGGAATACCAACTCATTTTCCAACAGGAGTCAGGAAAGGTTACAAAATATTTTCAATAAAGCAACATATAGGAATGTTTTTATAGGATCCTAGTGGGTAAAATGTCTCTTTGTTAAATTAGATATAATGCAAACGTTTGTGTACCAGGTAGGAGTGTCAGGAAAACCGACCAAATGAAGTACGTATATTGACCTTTTTGGTAAGTTACACGGGGCAACAAAAGTTTAACCTTTTTTTGTTTCCAAAACTAAAATAAATTTATCTTCTATTATTTTTTAAGGCTGAATTCGAATATGTTTTTAGAATCGTTCATGTAAGTTTTTTACATTTTACATTAATTATATACTATTTATTCATACATAAAGCATTTTTAAAACATTTGCAAATGTACTTCTAAAATGTATGACACAAAACACAAGCTAAGCTGGCCTCTCTGCACTGCCACCATTGTCAGAGATGATCCATAAATGTAATGATCCATTAATATTGTCCCCCTTGGAGTATACGGAAGAAAAGTACATTTAGAGCCAAGAGAATACAATATGTGACAGGACTTTTCCATTGTGACAACAGCTATTTAAAAACAAGGAATAGTCACAGATTCATGACAAGGCGTAACTGCTCCCAGAAATCTTACTAAAAAGAAAACAGAACTCTCAGACTCAGAGCTACATCCCAATCTCAGAAAACTAATGAACACCTAAAGAGGAGAAATGCCTTCAACTCTCTATTTTGCCCAGGGCTGGAGAAGCCACCTTGAGCCATTTTTCTTCAGAGATGGTTAACATGGGCCATTGGTTTGATGACAAAAACACATGATGTGCACAGAGAAAATCCATCATTCTGACCTTTGAAAGATTCTGAGAGTCCGATCAAGGGTGTTCTACCATCATGCCCACATCAGTCTCCAGTGTTCCTGTCATTGCTGCTGTTTCTCTTTGTTTGATTAACGACCTTCAGAATGGGACAGTAAATAGGGAAGAAGACCTTTCTGTAATTCAGGTCCCGATGCTGGTAGAGGGGGATGGTTCCATCGTCGTACACACAAAGAGCCACCAGCTCAGCCATGTCGCTGTGCACCTTGTTGAGAGCTGCTGGTTTAGTTGTTCATATGAACAGCTGTTTCTTCTTATGGTAAGACCGCTGGGTAGGCCATCGTCCTATATCCAGTCCTTAGCACGAATTAACATTTGTCAAATAAAATGTTTACAACATCGGCAAAATAAATAAAGCAGTCTATATATTCTAGATATGTTGAAGGCAAGCTTAACAGCACTCTATATTTCTTTCTTTTTTAAACAAGGGCTGTGAGTAAACATGCAGAATGCAGTCAATAAATACATAACACAAATATTATCTAGATATCTATATATAATGTCCTCTGCTCTGTTAATATATATATATATGCTACCTTGTGTGATAGAAGTTATGTGCAATTAAATAACCTGACCAGTGTATCTGAGCCCTGCCCTTTGAAGACTGTATGTGAGTGTGTGTGTTTTTACAGTCACCACCAGAATTCTTCTATCCTTGATAAAGATAAAAACACAGCTGTTTAAAATATACAGCTCACAGAATTATCCATATGGTATGCTTAAACATATGAGGGAACCATAATCAATGTACGCATTTTGTAATAAAATCATTGTGAAATAAGATGATGAAATATTTTGGGGCTGCTTCAATGCCATTGGCCCTAACTCACTCACATCATCCCCCCAAACGCTGCAAAATGAAGAGAAACATGGAATGTGAAAACAAAATCAGTATTTACAATGACCAAGTCTGTCTCCAGACCTGACTAAAGACCTGAAGAGATCAGACGTGAACACTGGCCCCTGAGGATACCCCAAAGATAGCAAAATAGGGAAACACTGAGAAATAGTCCAAGTTGTATGCGTGGGCTGGGCCATTAAAGGGAATGTCTTGCCAAGCAAAAACATAAAGAGTGTCAACAACATTAACAATAATGTATCCGAAGACATGATAATGTATAATATGTATGTACAGTTATGTGTCACATACAGTATGTCTGTTATCAGAGTTGTTTATATTACACATCACTGCTTGTTTGTTTTTATCAAGGATGAAAATAATTCTGGGACTGACCATGTATAAATGTATATTAAATTGATCCTATGAGTTTTTTCTAGTATTTCTTTTTTTTGCATCTCACCTAAGTCATTGACTCTGCTACATATCCTTTATCTACAGACACTACAGATTATAAGAATTGCTTTGGTTTTAAAAAATAAACTTTTATCAGGTTTGGCATAGAGTTTAAGAAAAAAGATAGAAAGGAAGATACTGGTATTTGGAATGAGCATGAATATACCATAAGGGCCAGGTTAGCTCCATTCTGCTGTCTATGGCTTGGGGAAACATAAATGCTACATTTACATCTTCTGTTAGCAACACATTTCTCAGCTAACAGGTCATCATGTGTCCACCCATATGTCTCCTCACTCTGAACCTTCTGCGTGTTTGCTGGTTAAACTCAATGACTCAATTTCTCTCACATATCCATCTGTGGGCTTGTTGTGCATCTGTGAGTATGTGTGTGCGTCTGTGAATGCGTGTCCATGGGGATCTGTGTGCCATGTACTCTGGAGTACCAGCTGTCCAGATGCGGGATAAATAGATATTGGAATGTGTGTTTTGTGTGTGTGTGTGCACGCGCTGTGGAGAAGGTAGGGGTGTGAGAGCGTGTGTTTAAGAGTGAATAACACATGGAGAGAAAGAGAGCACAGACACACGGAGAAACGTCACAGAGGATGCGCTCAGCGCACAGGCCGGCCGAGGGCTCGTCTAGGTGCACGAGGGGCTAGTGGCACTCTCCAGCGAGGACTGGGAGAGACGGCGGGTCAGCGGGCCGATGCTGGGGTCAGCCAAAGACGAGGTGGGGAACAGCTTGTACCATCCGCTCACCATGGACGACAGGTCCAGCTCGTCCAGGAGGATCTGGGCCATGCCCATGAAACACTTGCTGTCCATGCGGCCGTAGTCACCCCACACGATCACCTTACAGAAAGCAGGTCAGAGTGTTAGCGGGGCTTGCTTTGGCATGGCTGAGTGACTGTGGAGCATTCTTCCTACCTGCAGCACTTTACCCTGGGGGCCCTCATCAAACAGCAGGGTCTGCTGGTATGTTGGATCCAGAGTCTTCTTCACCACTTTGGTCTTCTTCTTGGACAGACATGCTCCGTTCTCCAGAACGTACACCTTTGCATATGTTGCTGCCAGTGACAGGTGAGAGAGGTAAAGAAGTTTATCATTGCTTAGTAGTAATTCAACACCACGTGCGTATAAACGTAAAAGAAAGCACAGCTCATCCAAAGTTAGGATACTTTACCTGGAATGTTTTTTGAGACTGGTTTAGGAGTTAATCCTCTGGCCTGGGTGATTTCCACTTCAATTTGACCACCTCTGTCCACTATACCAATATGTACATCACCTATGCAGGCAGATACATCAGCTTATGGCATCTCCATACACTGCTATCTTGGCTTGCAATTTCACTGATAAACAGTAGATGGAGACAGAGGAGAGCACACCAATGTAGTCGTTTCTAGGACTTGAACAAGCAACTACTCTAATGGTATCTGTGTGGAATAAAGCAAATAAGTGTGGATTAGAGAATCATATTAATGTGGATTAAATTATCAAAACACTCTGGAAGGGATCACAGAAAACCCTGCCCGTGTTTCCTGGATTTGAAAATGAGCAGTGAGAGCAAAGATAAGGCCTGAAGTTTTCAGGCCTCTGTTTTGGTCCGCACGTCAAGTCAGATTTAAAACCAATTACAGTAACTTTCCACTAGGGGCAGCAAGCGCACTTTGAAACCTACCCATTGGGGGCGTGGCTAAGGTTTGACGTCCGACTATTTGGGCGGGACCAAGGCCGTCCAGGAAGTCACTAAACTGGTTCTCAGGGCCCAGACGAGTGGTTGGAAAGATAAACCTGTTGGGCATCAAATGGAAATGATCTGTTAATTTCCCCAGATAGTCCTCCATAGTTTTATGGCATAAAGGGCATGCATTTGCAGTATTCCATTAACTATAAAAAGGACATTTTTTACGTACGTTCCATCTGAGCTGTTGCTGTTAGTGCTGCCGTCTGTGGACTCCTTACTACCCTGCCGTGTGACACGGTTCCTCATCTCCACGGCAATACCGGTCTCCGTGCTCCTCCGGATCGTGCTGCGCAACTTCTTTGTAGCGCCATCTAGTGGGACGTATAAAAACAACAGTTCGATCCGATAAAGGGCAAGAGGAAATATTGATTTATATGGGCTACACTCTATAAGCGTCATACGACAGACAGACAGACAGGTTTTAATGATGCTACCAACATGTACCCCGAATCCAGACATAAAACAATAGAGCGGGTAAAGTTATTGGCATCATTGGCGACAGGCCAAGTGCTTGATGCTTGGCTTCAGTGTAATGCAGAAGCACATGCGCATAATTAAGGTCCTGCAGTGCTGCAGGCATGCAGACCCTCTGTGACCCAAACTGGAAAGCCCGTAGAAGCAGGACCTTTCAGAACCTACACCAAATGAACACACCAGGCTTATTCAAAACCCTTTTTTTTAGAGAACTAGAGAACCTGCTCAAAGGTCTTGATGCTCAAAACAGAGGACTAAGTTCCTACTAAGCCAATCCAATGGCTAGGACCATAAATGCATGTGGCAGCCTCTACAGAAGAATCAGGTTGTGTAGGTACCATTTAATATAGCACAGTAAAGTCCAATATAGAACATGTCAGTCAAACAAAAGACTGTAGCCAAAAACTCCAGTGTAGTAAGAGGCAAAGCCAGAACAAAGAGCTTGTGCATGCAGTCTGTTCCGGTCACAATAGTGATCCTCCATTGTATAGGGATGCACACAAACACAGCAAATAGCATAGCACAGATTCCCACAAATTGGCCCTCAGCTGTGAGAAATCAATATAAAACAATAAAATAATAAAACAATAATAAAACAGATAAATGATAAAGCCACAGTGTAAAGAGATATTCTCTCTCTTCCATAATGGAGATGGAGTGTTGGTTCGGATATCAGTAGCACATTCTGCTGGTTTATGGGGATGGCGTGAGTGCCCTCCCTCTGTGGGCCACGGAACAGCACAGTAGAACTCAGCTCAGAACGCAACATGTAAGCACAAAACACAAGTTGGGGAAAGAGGAAAAGACACCAGGAGTCCCACAGTGGGGTTAAATTCAACAGTCAAACACGTGTGTGTGTGTGTGTGTGAGACGGATCATATTTGAGGATAAGGCATTAACAGTGCAGTTACTTTGCTCAAAAGTCACCATTTGCAGCGGGTTAGTGGTAGCTCTCATGCAGTGTTATTTATAAAACCTTATACTGGCAGTGGAAACAGGCCATGTAGTGTGGGCCTATTGGACTGGAGCTGATGTTTTAAACATCTGAACATTCACTGCCTCTTGCTGTGGACAGGTGGACAGTATCCTCCATACTGCTCTCATTAACACAGTTTGAGGTTGCACACAGACCCTACCCCCCCCACCCAACCCCATGTACCCCAAACTGTACAAGCACATCCAGTAACAACACTAGTGACAATGACACATTTTAAAGTATCAGAAAATGTTTTTCGTAGGATACCATCTGTTAGTCCCAGGGAAGTGGATAGTTTTAGGTTTTGCAATCTGTTTTTGAGTACCGTGTCAGCACTGCATCACCTCCATCTCTTCCCAGTCTCGTACTGTCACTACAGAGTAAATACCAGAGCAGCAGGTGAGTACGTTCACAGGACGTCTTTGATGAAGTATTAAAAGGCACAGTTCAGTGAGAGAGAGTGGGAGGGAGGGAGATTGAGAGATAGAGGGAGAGAGAGGGGCAGAGAAAGAGAAAGAGCGAGAGAGGTGGTGAGAGAATGTGGCAAGTGTCAAAACGGCAGTGCTGCCTGCATGTTACTCCCAGTACGAGGTCAGTGACCTCTCACACATAGCTGGATCAATGCTCCACCCAATTTTCCCCAGTGAGAAGCAACACACACACACACACCTATATGTGTATATACAATGTTGGGCTTTAGCAGAAGCTAGTTAAAAAATACTGTTAATCAAGTTCTTCTTTACAGGAGACAGATATGCCACTGGACACCTGCCATGGACAGAGAGTTCAGTTAAGAAACGGTTAGTTGAAGCATTACCATCAGAGTGGATTACTCCTAGCTCAGTGAGAGCACGCTGAGAACTTCTCATGCCACATAGGCTTTGCTTGGTGAAATGCAAACTGTCGCCTTGATGTCTGAAGGCAAATGTGTTCATGAGTACAGTAACTGTGCAGGTTATACACTAAGCTAAGAGACCAGACCAGCAGGAGGCAACATGCTCAGCAAGGTCAGAGGGCAGGTGGCTAGAGGGGGAGTGACACATGTGAACAAGTCTTGATCAACGTGACACCAACATCCCTGACTCTCCCCCTAGTGCCCTTTGGTGAAGCACCTTAATCAGATGTTAAGACATGGCCGTGGGCACAAGCAAAAGGTAAACAATCTGTGAAAGTGATATAGAACTGCTGATATAGAAATGTAAATATTGGCATTGAAGAAGTAACCAGCGGCCCAGGTTAGTGTAGGTAATGCTTTTAGGTATAGATAAGATTTGTTACAGGCTTAAGCACACTCCCAACTAAATACACACGCACGTATACATACACACATGCATACACATCCCACAGAGCCCTTTATAAGAACTAGGATTAGATAGTTTTTAAAAAAGGTTAAAACACATAAGAACACAGACGAGGCTCAGAAGTGAAATATAATGTTCTGTACTTTTGTTCTGCAGACTTGTTTTAAACCTCAGTGGCAGTAATAATGATTTTGTCCCATTTTGTGTCCCAAGACTTTTGGAGGGCACTGTATTTCTTTTTTATTATGAAGACACTTGTGGCTGTAGTGAGCTGTGTTGTGGTTCTCCTCCAGTAAGCCTACAGCTTGGTGTCTCACAAGGGAAAAGCCCTGGACATTACTCCGTCTGGTATCTGTGGCAACAGCCTTGTCTCCAAGACAGTGATCAGGGGGAATAGACATTTTAGATTACCCAGGGCTAAAAATACAGCTCCAGCACCAAACACGACACAACCAATCAATGCAAGATATTTTAGGCAGACATCTTTGCGGGTGGTCTATGTAAGAGCTTGGCACCGGGTTGAATAAGCTTTTAGGTTTTCCAATTCTGAAATACTATTGAATACGGCATGAACACTATGTCTGAAGTGCTGCATCATTAGGATCTGTGTTACAGATTCATAGGGGTGATTTTCTCCGAACCGCATCCTCACAATGCTCTCTCTTTGGCTGGACTAAATGAAAGGGAAGACAGCGATGGGGCTGGTGCGCCGATGGCTCGGGTGGTGACAGCTGTGAAGAGAAGGACGGTTACATTCTTCATCTCAGCTGGAGGGACCCTGTTACACATCCCATAACATTCTCTCCGCCCTAACAATCCCCCCTTCCCCCATACACACACACTCTCCTCTAAGATGATGGGAATTGGTGACAATAGAGAGCAAGAAAGAGAGAGACAGATATATAGAGAAAGAGAAGGACTGAGAAAAAAGGGAAGAAAGCAAGGAAGGGGGAAAAATAAGGAAGAAGGGGGCAGGAGAGAAGATGCAGAACACTCAGGGTACCACACAAGCAGAAGGTGCACTGGGTCTATTTTTATGCCTGTAGTCAGGAATATCTCAACGGTTAGAGTGGGAGGGTAACACAGGGCTCTGTGGGCGACATACTTAAGTGATCGCTCTTTGCATTCCTCCCTGCTGGGCCCCCTCAAAAAAAAAAAGAAAAGATGCTATCGAAGCCCGTCCATTACATAGGGATGCAGAAGATTATTAATGCCACCACCATAACTCATGCCGATATAATCTCGATCCTCGTGCAGGAATGTTTAAATATCTAAGACATCCTTCACAGAAAGCACATGAGCTAATGTTCCGTTAGTCACTTGTGCTTTAGGTGTGTTTTATTTTTTGAATACCTACAGAGCATAAAATGGGAAACTGAGTGTGCATGTAATTTATTATCAACTTATTAAAATCTTGTTTATGTTTATACTCTGTATTAAATTTAGAAAAAGCAACATTGTGTACTAGTACCACTTACATCACTTTTAAATACACCAAATATACCTTCTCAAATGAACCCCACCCCAAAACAAATAAAAAGCATTACACTGGAAAAGGTTAAACCACTATAATCTTGTAAAGTGTCATCTCTTCTCTTACTGCTTTCACTTAAATGTTTCTAGATAACTGGAAATTATGTACTATTACACCAATTTACAAGAAGTGTTCCAACACAGATTCATCTAAACATACCTTTTCCCTCTAATATCTGTATTATAAACCATTTTGACTACCTTATAAAAAAATGCTATTTTCCATCAGATTCTCTGGACTGAGATGGCTCTACACCTAAGAAAACTACTCAAGCATCTTATTTCTGAGGAGAACAACCACAGAAAGGAAGCCTGCATCATAGCCTCTGACCTCAAATCTTTAAACCGTATTTCATTCATGTCTCAGTGTCACACGTTTCATTTCTGGGTCCATTACTGTTCTTTCTTGTCATCATTGATATGGTTGATGGTTAGTATAATTAGATACATCCGATAACCATGTTTGCCCTGATAAATGATTCTACTGTGAGGACTGAAGTGGCACTCAGTCTTATCTAGGATCCTCATCATTTTAACAACTGGACAAACAAATTGAAATCAGCTTTTGGGACACTAAGGTGCATGTTCTCTCCAAAAAGAGAACTCCCATGCACTTGATCCTGTCCATGACTTTGGCCTTATAACAGTTACCAAAACAACAGATTCCAAACTTTCACTTAATTTGATTAGGACCCTACCTCAGCTATGGGACAACCTGCAAGCAAAGTTCTAAAAAATAACTGCTGTGGACAAGACACTGCTATGTCGCAGTCTAGCATAAGATGCATACCTGGCACTGTCCAGTGGATCTTCACGCTAAGCTTCCCCCACTATAGCTCAGACTCTGTGCCACCCCCATTTATGTACTTGTCCGTGACATGCTTTCTCCCTCCCACATTTTCTGGAAAGCAGTTTTATATACACTGTTTTCTGAATATTAAACATCACTCCACAGGTTGATGGAGGTCTACAGACAGATACTTTTTTATGTTTCTTTGTGATTACATCCTTCCTGCTGAGATGTGATGAAACATTTGATTGGCCAGTTTGATGTTTAAATTTCAGGTGTTAAATATGCAAATTTAAAGTAAATATAGATGCATAACTTCATGAGTAGCTGCATAAGCAATTTATATTCCAGTGGGTTTTAAATTAAGGTTAAATTAATCAGACACTTTACAGATTATTTATCTAAAATCTAAAATAAGCACAAGTATGTGCCCTGCATTCTTTCAGTAACTAAGAATTACAATTTATTTGAATGTTCAGCCAACACACGTGTTCAGCCAACACGGTTATTTAGCTGGGATACTTTCCAAAAGCACAGAGGCAAAATAGTCACCCTGAAGCAGCAGAATGAGCATCAATTATAAAAGCGTAATTATGAAGATGACCAAAACGGTGTGATGTTTTTCGGGAAGCATTGTCTACAACAGCTAAGTATTTTTACCTGGTAATTTACTCATCTCAAAAGCTCTGGAGGTAATTGCCCTACTTGTTAGGGAAACAAACAATCTGTTTTGTAATGAAACCATGTAGGCAGAGATAACTACTTAAAGACGTCTGACACTTTGGCCTACTTTGATGTGAAAATCACTGAGCATTGAAGCACCTTTACCTATTAAGCTTCTTTTCCAAAGCCAGGAAATTGTTAATGTGAATGTTGACAATGATGAAAATACTCTTAAGTCCATAAAATATATGAACCCATCTGTAACAGCAAATTATTGAGGATCTCATTTTTCATGAAACCACTGAATCTCCAAACACTAAACCTGCATAAAGATTGTAGAAGTCCTTGGATAAAGGGACCATAAGAAAATGACTGCACACCTGTAAAGTTCAACAGGTTCCAGATTAGCAGACATTACCTCACCATGGGCCTGTGGGTTAAAGCCCAGTCCTCCACCACCTTCTGTCCACCCCCACTCAAGACAGAGCAGCTCTGCAGCTCAGCACTCTCCCACTCCCTCTCTATCTCTCCATTTATTTATCTTCGTTTCTCTCTCTCTCTCTCTCTCCCTCCCCCCAACCGTTTCCATGACGATGCTCTCTGCATTGCACCAAGATTCCCCACTGCCAGGCCCCTGAGCCTTCTTCTCGTCAAACTCACCTACATAGTCATCATCATCGCCATCGTCGCTGTCATCCTGAACAACTTTTTCACTCATTCTCCTACTTTTTCCATCTTTCATTACCCCTTTATTCCCCATTACCCCACTCTCTCTCTCTAGCCTCACCTCTGTTTTCTTCTTCTTCTGTTTACCTGTCTGTTCCACTCTGAATCACATGGAAAGGAATCATCAGGCCTGTCTTGCCCACTTTCCTCTGTCTGTCCTCTTTTGTCCTTTATCTCCCTGTCTGCTGTTTCTCTTTTCCCTTCCGATGTGTCTTTTGTTACTTCAGAAGTGTATATGATTCTAGAAAGGTGGGCCAATCTCTAGAGTAATCAGATAATCAGATGTTATAATCAGATGTTTTTTCAGGACAATGATTCATAAGGATATTATACCTACAGGGTATTATACAGTACAGAAAACTGTTTTAATGCAGCACTGCAACGACACCAATACTGCAAGAACTAGAGAGTGACAGAGGCTCCATGGTAACTGACCTGATGAGCATTTATTTTAGTGTTAGTTAAAATGATGAATATGAAGGCTTCCTCTGAAGCTCCAAATGTCTCCTCATACGTTACTCACTATGAAACAACAACCAAATGGACCAAAACTCATCCTCATTACACATCGAATGTAAAAAACCAATCACAGCATAGTATGGCTAAGGTTAGAACAAGCAAATCATTGCACCCTACTAATGGTGGCAGCAGGCCAAGTGAAGAACAGCGAAGGCTCCAGTTCATATATGATTCATGAAAATAAGACACTAACCCCATCCGTTTAGAATCAGCATGTTGTGGGCTACTAATTGTGGCTTTCGTTGTCGTCGCCATTTTAAAAGAGTGCTCATAATGGCGTGCAGGTAAAATGATCCAGTCGAGTAAGGGTGAGGAGCAGGACAGGTGCTGGTTGTAAGAGAGGACCTTGTCTCCTCTGACATTCGGAGAGCGTTAATTAAAGCACTCCCTCTCTGACTTTGGGATGGGTGATGTGGTCCCTGGAGAAATGCAGGAGGACAGGAAGAGGTGTGGCTAGAGGCCAGCCGTCCATCACACAAACCTGGCTCTCCATTTCAGAGCAGCAGCAAATTGGGATGAGGGCTGGTGTACATTTGTCTATACGGTATATATATATATATATATATATATATATATATATATATGTGTGTGTGTGTGGAAGAGTATATGAGGGAGAATAAGAAATGTCAGCGTGTGCCAATGTGGGCTTATCAGTTTCAGCATATGTGCTGGTGTCATGTGCAGTTTATATTTGTGTATGTTCATAAACGCATTTAAGGGATTCATACATCACAGAGTGTTTGGGACGCAGTGTTTCTGCCTGCCTGCTTTTTGTCTGGTTATATAAGGATCCAAGAGGTTTGATCACCGTTGCTGAAAATAAAACCTCAGAATGAGCCACTGAGAAACCAGGAGCTGAAAGATCCTAAACTGGGAGCAACACTGGAGAATGAAACTGAGCGGAGAGAGAGAAACAGTGTGATACTTAACGCACCATTACCCTAAACATTATTAACTGTGTCCATAAATGTGAATGTAAGTCAGTTCATTCAGTTAACAAGATACATCACATTTATAACAGCGGCGAAATCTTCCTTCTTCAAGGAGAAGCTGGAAGCATCAGCCTCTGATCCACGCAAGCTCTTCAACATTTTCTCCTCTCTTTTAAACCCTCCCACTCCCCCACCACCCTCTACTCTCTCCCCCTGAGGATTTTGTCACCTTCTTTGAGGAGAAGGTTGATAAGATTCGCAGATCCTTTTTCTCTACCAATATCCTTCCTACTGAACACCACCCTCCACCTCATTCCCTGTCTTGCTTTTCTCCTCTTTCCACAGATGACATCATACAGTTGGTCTCATCCAACAATCCTACTACCTGTCCACTGGACCCGATTCCATCCACGCTATTTCAGACAATAGCACCTGACCTTCTACCTTTCATCACTCATGTCATCAACAGCTCCTTGTCAACAGGCCATGTACCAGCTATCTTCAAGACTGCAAGAGTGATCCCCATCTTGAAGAAGCCTACTCTGGACTGTTCTGACATCAGCAATTACAGACCTGTATCTCTTCTTTCTTTCCTATCTAAGGTCTTGGAGCGTTCTGTTTATAACCAACTGTCTCTATTTCTTTCTCTGAACAACCTACAGGACCCGAACCAGTCTGGCTTCAAACCGGCGCACTCTACTGAAACTGCTCTCATCGCAGTTACAGAGAAGCTGCATGCTGCTAGATCTGCCAAACTGTCTTCGGTCCTAATTCTGCTTGACCTCTCTGCAGCCTTCGACACAGTTGACCACCAGATCCTCCTGTCTGTCCTCAGAAGACTTGGAATCACTGGCACTGTCTGGCAGTGGTTTAAGTCTTATCTAGATGGGAGATCTTACCAAGTATCTTGGCAGGGGGCCACATCTGCTCCTTCCAGGCTCACCACGGGTGTCCCACAAGGCTCAGTGCTCGGTCCTCTGCTCTTCTCTCTTTACACTCGTTCTCTTGGTGATGTAATATTCTCCCATGGATTTTCCTATCACTGTTATGCTGATGACACTCAACTTGTCCTTTCCTTTCCACCTTCTGACACACAGGTTTCATCTCGGATCTCGGCTTGTCTTGCTGATATCTCATCCTGGATGTCGGCTCATCACTTGAAGCTGAACCCCAGCAAGACTGAATTACTGTTCATCCCTGGAACTTCAAGTCCTCGCCAGGATCTTTCCATCTCTTTTGAGAACTCGCTGGTCACCACATCTGCTGAAGCTCGAAGTCTTGGTGTAGTTGTGGATGACCAGTTATCGTTCTCAACCCATGTTGCAAACCTGACTCGGTCATGCAGATTTCTCCTTTACAACATTCGGAGAATTCGACCTTTTCTGTCTAGCGAGGCTACTCAAGTGCTTGTTCAGTCTCTTGTCATTTCAAGACTTGACTACTGCAACTCACTCCTGGCTGGTCTTCCTATGCGTACCATCAGGCCCTTGCAACTGATCCAGAACTCGGCGGCTCGACTTGTCTTCAATGTTCCTAAGTTCAGCCATGTTACTCCTCTGCTGCGCTCTCTTCACTGGCTTCCTGTAGCTGCCCGCATCAGATATAAAACCCTGATGCTGGCCTACAAGGCTAAGAATGGACCAGCACCTCCATACATGGTGGCAATGGTCAAATCCCGATCTGTACCCAGAGCTCTTCGAGCTTCAAGCACAGCTCGGCTTGACCCACCATCTCTCAGGACATGCGGAAAACATGCATCCAGACTTTTTTCAGTTCTGGCACCTCAGTGGTGGAACAAACTTCCACTGAGTGTCCGAATGGCAGAGTCTCTTGTTGTTTTTAAGCGAAGACTGAAGACACATCTGTTTCAAGAGCACTTAAATTAAATTTTACTACACTAGCATGTATTAAATATTTGTGACTGTAATGACTTTTCTTGCTTTTATCTGTTAAGTAGGGTTTTCTCAGTATATTTGAGTATATCTAGGCGTCCATACTGACTGTATCTAATAATATCTTTGCTTAAAGTTTCTTCCTGATTTTAGCCTAAACTAACTAGCTAGAGATTTTGTTCTGAGTAAAACAATGAAGCACTTTTTGTAAGTCGCTCTGGATAAGGGCGTCTGCTAAATGCCGTAAATGTAAATGTAAATGTAAATTTATACAGATTTTAGTTTAAAACAAGTGCAGATTATATCGGGACAGTTCATGTGTGTCAAAACATCAAAATGTCCAAAGTAAAAATCGGAAAACAGCAGTGTGTGTTAATAGAGAGTGAGGAATCTGCAGAGGCTCTACTCTGTGGTTTGTTCAGTGTAATATAGATTACCGTTTTAGTGCTAAGTGTCTCCCTGCTTAGCTTATTGGCTCAAGTCACAACAGCAACATTGTGCCATGCATAGCAACAGTAACCAAGCAGTCATTTATGGAAGTAATAGGCCCACATTTCAGCAGACAAACCCACTGCATTCTGAATTTGGATTTTGGGAAAGGTGCACCATTTGTGATAAAAAAAAAAAACACTCCAGCTCTTAAAGTGGTCATTAATGAGTGTTGGTCTGGCAGAGGGGTTCAGCTCCTACTGGGAGTCCAAGGGAGTGTGTGTGTGTGTGTGTGTGTGTGTGTGTGTGTGTGTGTGTGTGTGTGTGTACACGTTCCATAGGCCTGCAGTGCTTTGATTTATGCCGACAAATCTTTCATCTTCAAACGATAACGATCCGGTGGTGGCTTGACATTACAGAGGAGCTACTCTGGCCCATCAACCGTGTTCCCTCCCTGTGTTCAGCCTGCCTTCCACTGTGCACACACACTCACTGTATTCCCCACACACTACATGGTGCAGAGGCAAAGTGGCCGCCATGCCACCTATCACAGCCTCATTAGCCTATGGAGCCATTAGCCTTTCAGCCCCGCAAACTGTCAGAGTATAGGGCTTCATTCCTGATATGTAGAACGCACACCAACCACAAAAAAGTTTTTGCTGTTGTTTGTGTCAAACCCCCTGCTTTGATGCTTTTGCTGATGAGTTCTGTGCTGATGTCCTGAGTATCGTACTGTGTCTTGAAGACTCTTAAACACTGTACCCTGTCACTGACCACACACTGACCACACCACCCACTCAACCCATCCTGTCCATCTGTGGAGAGAAGGAAGCCATGCCACCCTTTCTATAGCTCTCTGGTGTAAAGAGTCTTGAAGAGGAGACAGAGGGCAAACTCAGTCAAACACTTCATGTCAAGCAAAGGGTCAATTATGAAATTACAAACTCCCCATTTCCGCCGTGTCCCATTTCCGCCGGTTTGGGGAATGGCAAACAACTCAGCATTCAGCAAAGAGAGTTACATCTGAGACATCGCCTAGGCTAGCATTCAGGAGGTCGTTCTGGTAAATCTTCCAACTGTGTGGACAGATTGCTCATTGCGAGGTACTATATAAATGTCATCTGGCATTAGGGAAACCTTGAGGGCAGGCACACTGGGGTAATGGTGCACTGGGTTTGGGGCAGAGGGGGTATTGGGAATGTCAGCTGATATGATTGAGCTATGGGGGATAATTACTTAGTGCCTAATTAAAGGAGAGGTGAAGGCCAGAACATCCGTCCTTGCACACAGCTACCGCCAATGAGAGCCTCTGTCATTCCCACTAGCCAAGGAGAAACTCTGTAATGTCTACAGGCATGTGGTCAATTTACATATTAACATTCAAAGACGCTAGCTTCAACTTAAGTGGTGTGCTTAGCTGGCTAGTCAAATCGCTCCAAAGAAATCACACAGTTTGCCAGAGAACCCTTCTGTATTTGGTTCAGGTAACTCTACCACTTTAAATTTCTGTCTTGCACTGATCTCAGACTTAAATAAGGACTAAGGAAATCAGAGTAAAATAATGAGGGGGGTGGTTAAAGGGTGGATGAAAGCAAGAGTGAAAGAGTGAGAAAGAGAGAGAAATGTGGAGGTGAAATGGAGTGTTGTCTTGGCTTCACCTCGTCTCAGCACCTATCACATATGGCACCCTGTGGGAGGTTAGGGCAGTGGGAGTGCTTGTATTGGACTGTAGTTGGGTCTGTGTGTGTGTATGTGTGTGTGTGGTCATGTGCATTTTAGCTTACAATAAGTGAGCCTTGGAGCGCTTTCTTTTGCAATGCCACACTGGTATGCATGCTTCAGCTCTGCGTGTGTGTGTGAGAGAGAGTTTGTGTGTGTGTGTGAGTGTGTGTGTACACACATGCAAAACCTCTGCAGCGTGAAGTGTCTGCACGTGCTTCTTGCCCCTCTCCTCTTGCTGCAGCTCCGAATAGCTCAGACTGCAGAGCTTCCAGAAGCAAAATGGCCATCCACACGATGCCTCTCAACCTCTTAACTGCTCTCTGCATTACAGAGATCATCGGCAGAGCACCACTCAGCTGCTCTCAATCCCACAGAGATCAGCTCCGAGCACCACTCAAATGTTATCTGCTCAACAGGGATCATAAATGGAGCAGTCGTATTTAAGAGAGACAGTAACAGTGCCACTACTCCCGATCTACATGGTGAATCTCAGTTGGCACCGTAGGGACCAGCAAATTGGCTGAGTGTCCTATGCATTCAGCTCCAGAGAGCTCTGGCAAAGATCTGGCGAAGGGCTGGCAAAGCAGTGACCATTACAGACATCGGTATGAAAACTCACTTCAGCCTAGCCATGCAACATCACGAGAGCAAGCAAGTAGGAAGCTCGGGCCTTGTTAACGAGACCTTCAACATCAGTAAACGACTTTGGCAAAGACACTGAGAAAAAATGCAGTATTTACATGCTTGCTAACCAGCATCTGTATACATTTATTTTGCTCTACGCATGAATTTACACATATCACAACTGGGTGTAGCATTTTGAATTCTAGGATTGGAATGGGTTTGACCCACTAGGTCTACACACTGCAAAAATGAAGATGTCAGTCTCAAACAGCACTTTGTTTTGTAAAAGAAAACAACAGATTTGCCCCCTTTGATCTCAAGCACCCAAAGGTTAACTGGAACTCTATTACACAGACCAAACACACAGAAAAGCCCAGCACTCTGCTACGGTTAAATCTTTGATGCTACAATGTAACCTCACAGTGGCTGAAAGATAAACTAAAGCACAGTCAGACTACATGTTCCTCAGTAGCTCCCACCACTCGTTATGGAACTTGACACCAACAAACCTGCTTGCACAAAGAAAATTACAGACAAATTTTCAACATCTCCAAGTAAATGGTCACTCACACATATTTCTGGAGTGACCTGCAGGAGCTCATCGGGTCAAACACAGCTAAATCTGCTTACATTTCACACACGCTTTTTGGGTGTGTGTTTACCAGGCAATGGCTGACGAATCATTTGTGGCCAAAATTCACAAGCCGTTAAATCAACACACTCATGCCACATGAGAAGGGTTTCAAGAGCCTGCAGAAGCATTTGAGGAAACAGGACGCGTTTTCTGAACATGTCCATATATAGAGAAAACAAATGAGTGACATATGAGTTAAAAATCACTGGGAGAGGGGTGGGGGAGGAGGAGAGCAGCATGCTGCTGTTTAAATAGGGTCAAAGAGGGGTCAGGAGAATTTGCATATTGGAGTTCCCTTCCCATAGCTCAGGTCTGAATCATACTGAGATCAGAGCTGATGATTCAAGGCAGAAGTCGATAGACTGTCACAACTTACTCATCACACTCTCCCAGCTGACACTTACGATGACCCCCGAGAGCATGAGGCGTCGGTTAATATCCGACATCATATTTCCCATGACTAGTCGCACAGACCGTTACGCCAGTCCAGCAGCAGATACAGCAGTACAACTGAGAAATTGTTAAACCATCGTTTTGCAGAACAAGCTGTCTGCAGAGCTGGTAGAGGCGGAAGCCTGGGATGTGGGCGAGCTGTTGGAGGTGCTTAGGTCGGCAGTAGAGCTACACGCGGGTGGCAGCAGGGTAGGTGGATATGTGGCCTTTGGCCCCCATAGTGTACAACATGACCAGCTTTTGGCAGAGACAGATGATTCATTAACGTAATATCAGAGCGTATTAGAGATGGCCTGCTCTCACTACAGGGGAATGTTACTTCATACAAGCCACTGCTTGTCAACACATTTACTAAATGAACTGTTTGGACTAATGATCTTAAGCATCAAGATGTTTTAGGGTGATTTATAAAAAAATACCACAGTTCCAGGTAATTTAGAAAAGAGACAGCTTTCAGTTGATGCAGCAAAGCATTAGACATATGAGGCGCCCACACACACCCAAACACACACCCAAAATCCCTTTCATTCTTCTCACCAAACACTAACTGTCATTTGAAGTTAACATAAAGGGTAGGACAAACAGCCTAACAGAAAGGGTGTTCTTTCAACATCACATGCGAGAGAGGCTCACATTTGCCACATCTGTGTGTTTGCGGGGAGCCCTTACACTGGAGGGAAGGAGTAATATAACCACAGTGGTAGTGTGAGATAGCCTTGCAAATACACTCGCTAACACTCCCCATATGTGTCATTTTCCCCCATCACAGCCCCAGTGAGAACCCTCTTCTCTCATACACTCAACAGATTAGTTAAAAGCACACCATACAGTACAGTAGCCCTCAGAGTGCTGAGAGGCAAAGCTGAGCAATGATTTTACTGCCAACGGGAGAGAGAGTGCGTGATGGAGAGAGTAACAGAGGGAGATAGAGGGAGAAGGAGAAAGAGCCAGAGAGAGAGGGAAGAAAGAAACAGAGAACGAGCAAGGGAGCCCATCCAGACAGCCGTGGAAATGGAAAACAGACCCACTCCATACCACAATTTACATGTGTACTGGCCGAGGCTGGATTTCTTCATTCAGCAGTGTACATCTGGGTTCCAACATTGTCACTGAAAGCCATAACAGTGTTTCTGTTTAATCCTTTGTGTTTTCTTAGTCTTAATTTGAACTGGTAAACAGCCTCGTCGTCCACACTGAGCTGAAAGGCCTGCCTAATGTGATCCCTGGCTCAGGGAGTTATCTTCTCCCGAGACACAGACCACCTCCTTGGCGTGATTCATTCTGTTTGGCCTTTCTTAATGTGCGCGTCTTTCCCTCGTTGTCACTCGGCCGGGTTATGTTTAGCTCTCTCCAGCAGTGGGGTGTGCATTTGTAACAACGTTCATAAGTGAATTCCCAGGCCTGGGAATCAGAGCTGAAGAACCGGACAGCAGAAGAGATCATGGGAGCCTGTGGCATGTTAGAAATCCACCAATGTGCAATAGAGGTGTGTCTTCTGAGTACTAGATAAACATTCACTAACACCTTAACTATGGCCATTTTTCATGCTAATTCATACAAGACAAATAAAAAAGGCTTGAAAATAGAAGTTTGTAAATTAAGTTACCTATTCCCCAAAATGCATCAAGAAATCTGGGCCAGGTGTGTCAAACTCTAGTCCTAGAGGGCACAGTCCAGTGAAGTTTAGCAAGTGCTTTGCTCAGACGTACACTATATTGCCAAAAGTATTCGCTCACCCATCCCAATTATCGGAATCAGGTGTTCCAATCACTTCCATGGCCACAGGTGTATAAAATTAAGCATGCAGACTGTTTTTACAAACATTTGTGAAAGAATGAGTAGCTCTCAGGAGCTCAGTGAATTCCAGCATGGAATTGTGATAGGATGCCACCTGTGCAACAAATCCAGTGGTGAAATTTCCTCGCTCCTAAATATTCCACAGTCAACTGTCAGCTGTATTTTAAGAAAATGGAAGTGTTTGGGAACGACAGCAACTCAGCCATGAAGTGGTACACCACGTAAACTGACAGACAGAGCGGGGTCAGTGGATGCTGAAGTGCATTGTGCGAAGAGGTCGCCAACTTTCTTCAGAGTCAATCACTACAGACATCCAAACTTCATGTGGCCTTCAGATTAGCTCAAGAACAGTGCACAGAGAGCTTCATGGAATGGGTTTCTATGGTCGAGCAGCTGCATCCAAGCCATACATCGCCGTCACTGGACTCTAGGGCAGTGGAGGTGACGAATCACGCTTCTCCATTTGGCAATCTGATGGACGAGTCTGGGTTTGGCGGTTGCCAGGAGAACAGTACTTGTCTGACTGCATTGTGCCAAGTGTAAAGTTTGGTGGAGGGGGGGTTATGGTGTGGGGTTGTTTTTCAGGAGCTGGACTTGGCCCCTTAGTTCCAGTGAAAGGAACTCTGAATGCTTCAGCATACCAAGACATTTTGGACAATTCCATGCTCCCAATTTTGTAGGAACAGTTTGGAGCTGGCCCCTTCCTCTACCAACATGCCTGTGCACAAAGCAAGATCCATAAAGACATGGATGGCAGAGTCTTGTGTGGATGAACTTGACTGGCCTGCACAGAGTCCTGACCTCAACCCCATAGAACACCTATGGGATGAATTAGAGTGGAGACTGAGAGCCAGGCCTTCTCGCCCAACATCAGTATGTGACCTCACAAATGCTCTTCTGGAAGAATGGTCAAAATCCCCATAAGCACACTCCTAAACCTTGTGGACAGCCTTCCCAGAAGAGTCTAGCTGCAAAGGTTGGACCAATGTCATATTGAACCCTATGGATTAGGAATGGGATGTCAAAGGGATTAGGAATGGGATGTCCTAAGATCATATGTGAGTCAAGGAAGGTGAGTGAATACTTTTGACAATATAGTGTACTTACTAAACTTGGCACTTGACTGATGAGTTGAATCAGGTGTATTTAAACAAGTCAATCACCAAACTCTGCTGTACTCCAGCCCTGCAGGACAGGTCTTTGTCACCCTTGCTGTGGGCTGGGAGTTCACATACAGGGTTAGGGTTCAACCAGTGTTATTGTGTATGCTGTTATTGGACTCATTTTCACCCCGCTCTTTGCCTGTGTGGATTTGGTTGTGCTTTACGGAGACTTCGAGTCGGACACTTCAGAACAGCCTCAGGTCCTGTGACGACCGCGACGAGTCCCTTTTTTGTGGAGGCTTGCTCTGGCCCACATCTGCCTGAAAGTACTCCGAAGGGGACAAGGGACAGTAGCAAAGCCGGGAATTGATAGAACAAGTGTCAGACAGACGGGGAAGCAGCAGACGCAGGGGTGAGGAGGAGAGAAACGGCCCACCATACATCTGAGGGAAAATAAAAAGCCAAGATTGTTTGAAATTATATATAGGCAGGCCACACAACCGTGTCAACATGTAAGGCCAGAGACAGAGGGAAGAGGCAATAAACAGCTTGAAGCAGCCCTGCATCATCCTGTAGACTTTACAGATTGCAGGCAGACAGCCACCTCTGATAAAAGCAGCTCTGACTTGGCCCAGGCCTAGCAAATACCAGGCACAGCACTGGTATGATGTCTGAGAGGGTGTCGCAGCTGCCAGATCAATAGCTGTCAGCAAGTTTCATTGAAAAACATAATTGGTCTGAATCTGGCTACTCTGCAGCACAAACTGTGTTGGTTACATTTATTTTAATGGCAGCTCAATAAGGAATAGACCAGCCTGACTCACTTCAATGAGAAATGAGAGCAAAGAAGCAACCAGTTTTCACAATGCAAATGCAGAAATCAAAAGCGGTGCAAGGTTTGTTGACTGATTTTATAGTTTATGGTTATGTTACTGGAGGTAATGAAAGTTACTAAGGAACAGAGGCTCCATGGTGATTTACCTAACAAGCATGTCAGATATTTTATTCTATAATGGCCCAGTTTCCCAAACAAATATAAAAATAAAGCTTAGACTAATTAAGAATTTCCTACAGTGATTCACCAGAATTTCCTACAGTGATTCACCACTATAGTCTGAAGCTAGGCTAACAGGTGTTGAATTTTATCAGTCAAAACTTTTTATGTTTATATTATTCCAATGAAATTGATATATGATATCTGATATCCTTTGATATCAGTGACTGCCTGAGGTCCTGACCTGTACTGTAGCCTTTTTGTCTTCTCACTTAAGATGCATTCATCTTCAGACTTGTGTTCAGTAATAGGATATACTCCATGGAGGTCAGGTGATCACAGATTCCAGTTTAAAACATCCCATCTTTTAGTATGAAATTGAATATTGGTAGATTCAGAATTTGCTCATATCTACATATTTAAAATTCCTGTTATATTCCTGCTATAGTACTGTTCTCTTAAATCTCTTTTCAAATCTGTATGTAATTACCCTATTGTATTTACATCTAGTTTATTCCCTATTGTTTGTACCGACTCAGCACACTATGTCAGTCTGATTGCTATACATACATTCACAAATGCAACTGTTTCCTCATTTGTGTAAAATACTTGGCAACTCATTCTGATTCTGATTTCTTGGCCCTGAAAATAAGTTCCATAAGCCCTATGTTGTGGGTCATTGCCTTGCCGCAAAGGTTGAATCTGAGCAGTTAAGGTGCTTGTAATTAAGATGTACACTTCAGAATCGATCCTGCCGCTGACAGTCACATCATCGATGAAGGTGAGCGATCCAGTCCCAGCGGCAGCCATGAATCCCTGAGCCACCAGGTTCTGCAGATTAGACGGACTGCTGTGGACCGGGCACATGCTGTTGTCTGTCATCCCGGTAACAGTTATTCTCATCAGTAACTATAATCTTTCTCCAGAATTCATCTTACTTTTCATGTACTTTTAATAAGCTGTAAGCTCTCCTTTCTGTCAGGGTTACCAGAGTTTTGCATTTTACTGCAGTCATAATGTGTTCTGAAGTTTTTCTTTGTGATAAGAAGCATATTTTGCCACTGCACTAATGTGGTCTTCCGTGGTCTGCCAGGTCTTTTGTTATTGCTAAGTTTACTTAATTCATTTTTCTTAATGCACCAATGATTCTGACACAAGTACTGTTTTAATGTATTCTATTTTCAGCTTAATGTTGGCCAGCACTATTGACGCTGACAGTTTTCCAGTCCTAATGTTGAGAGGCACCAGCAAAAGACCTAAGACACAAATGCCACATCCAGAATCAACTGAACCTTTGCTTAGCTCTGTCATGCATAAACAAAGGGTCCCACAACACAGTAAGTCAATTAACAACTTGGCAGGAACCTTCCAAATTAACTTTTTTTTTACACAAAACTGAGAAAACTGCATTGGAAAGTATTCTTCTTGCTTCATGGTTTACCCATTATGGATGTACATGCCTTCAAACGTAGCTTGCATTACAAACTGTCTTCACTTTAAATTATTTATTTATTTATTACTTTTCAGTAATAAAACCTGTATCAGTGCATCAAGTTCTTAATGAACTGTTTTTCTTTCCATCTCTCTGTCCCTCTCTCTTTATCGCTCTATCTCTCTCTCTTTCTCTCTCTTTTGTGCTGAGTGCTGATTATTGACCCAGATATAGTCATTACATAAGGAGGAAGCTCTGAAGCGCCTTTTCTTCAGTCCACACTTGCTGTGTGTTTAAAGATGTGCCCTCAGAGCTAAGACATTCACCTCATGCACTCTCCCACAACTTGGCACAGCCTAAAGGCTCAGAAGCTGCCTCTTGCCTCGGCCTGAGGGAGTGTCCTCTGTAAGCCAGCATGCAGCACTGAGGGTGACAACACGCTCAGTAACAGGGAGGCTTGGCTACACTAACACACAGCTCTGTGCATGAACAGTACACCAATACACAGCTCTGTGCATGAACAGTACACCAACACACAGCTCTGTGCATGAACCATGATTCATACACAACCGTACAGCTCTATACATGATCCATACACAACCACACAGCTCTATACATGAACCATATGCAACCACACAACATGATCCATACAAAACCACACAGCTCTATACATGATCCACATATAAACACACAGCTCTATACATGATCCATACACAACTACACAGCTCTATACATGATCAATAAACAACCACACAGCTCTATACATTATCAATAAACAACCACACAGCTCTATACATGAACTATACACAACCATACAGCTACAGCCTGCTCATACTGCACAGGGTCCACTGGGTTTTGATGCAATGTTTGTTTGCTATAAAGATAGACAGAAATATCAGGGATGTATCAGGTTAACACTTTCAGCTCCAGCAAGAGGTTCAGTTCAGAGTCTTGTGCAAGTGGCCGTGTGTAAGTTTTTTTTAGGCACTCAGAGCTCACCGGGAGATCAGGGCTGGAGCGGTGGGTGGGTGAGTCACCGCACACAGGCCCAAAACTGCACGCCTGCTCCTCCGCTCGCTAGAAATAGCCTTGAATAAACCCCGAACTTCGAAAAGAAATGTCATTCCCCCTGCTGCACCTGTTCCTCAAGCAAAAATAACGAGAACCCTCAGAAATGAGGTCTGTCTCAATAGAACCTGTCCTATTCCTCCACAAACACATCTCTATTATGGCAATACTTCTGAGCATTACACTTACTTGAAGAGAAGGAATGGTGAGGTCAGAACTGGGAAGGCATCCATTCGTTTCATGGAAGCCATTAAAACAAGGGGATAATGTGTTTCCTTCCTGACATAATACTCAGAGATGACTAAACCAGCAATTTATGAACATGGGACGAACCGAACAAACACATAACAAGCACACTTCACATGCTGAAACTGCAGGCCCAGCCCTGTGTTACCATCTTGAATGTGAGCTCTCTCCAACTGGACTGCCTCTGAATTAAAACATCTCTCAGTGACTAGGGCTGTGATCTGGAATGCTGAGATGAGGTACCACCTGCTCTGACCTTCCTGATCGATAAGGTGATTGGCATTTTCGTCTGGTGTGCAACGACACACCTGGACCACAGTGAGTGAATCCAGGCAGAAGAAGACAGGAGGCTCTGTTTAAAAACAGAATGAAGAGAGATTGCCTTCAAAATATCCTCTGTACCAGTTACAGAGAATAATATGCGATAAAAATGTATAATAAAGGTTAGCTGGTACTTTTGTGAAATGCAATGGGCAGTGAGTATAGGTAACCATGTGGGGATAGACGAATGTGGTTCAGGATCATCACGTGTCATCCCTGTTAAACAGTTCTGGGCAATACTTATAGAATGCTCAGCTGTGGATGTAAGATTCATTAAAGTTATGTGTGTGAGAGAGAGAGAGAGAGAGAGAGAGAGAGCGAGCAGGGACAGGGGAATAGAGACGGGGGAAGACAGGATTCATGAAAAGTGTTGCGGTTTTTAAATATTATGCAGAGCCAGATAAATATTAAGATACACAAAAACTATTTCAGTTATCAAAGCTAGAAATGTGAGTTAATAATTTGCTGTAAAAAAAACTGTGTACATTGGACTACAGTAATGGAGTGAATATTAGATTTACAGCTATACAGAGAAACACAAGCAGTATCTTGCAAATGTCTTGCAAAATGCTTATTGCATTTTTTTACAGGAGCATAGGCCACTCCTCACAGTGTCTCTTAGATCTACAATCTTAGATCCCCCCCCCACCATCTCAAACCCCGCTCCCCAAAAGAGCCAGACCCACAGGCATCAGTGCATGAGGCCAGCAGCAGGACTGCAGGGTGGAAAGGGTGCCAAGCAGGTTTTGAATTTTGGAGGCACTTCCTCTGTGTCTCACCTCTCTCCGTCTAAATATAGAGGATCCTCCCCGTTAGCCGGGGCTCCCCGCAGCGAGAACATCGACGACCTCCTTTTGACAAGTGTGCCCGTCAGGGCTGAGGGGTCGGTGGGGCCACGTGCCCTGGCCCTGCTGTCGCCGTGGCGACGGAGGTGGCCGGCGCACGCGCCTGGCTGACCGAGGGGGCTGAGTGAGGAGGTGTTGTGTTGCAGCATGGGGGGGGGGGGGCACGCATCCATATGCTCCTGGTACTGACCCAGAAAGATGAGGTAAGCCTCTCTCTTTAACTCCCAACTGTTGTTGCAATTTCTTTTTCTTCTCTAGCATATCGCCTCACGGCTCCTCACACTGTGTCTTTACCTCTGTGCCGGTGTTACTGGACCCTGTCATACGGTACCTCTGCACTGTATTATTCAGAGTTCACCGTGCTCTGAATCTCCTATTTTATTCTCACAAAGAGCTTATTGAGCTGATGAAGCAGGTGTTTGGAGTGAGAAAAATACTGTATCTGCATCTGTGCAGTGCAGGAAACTTTAATGGCCCACGGGAGGGAAACACAGGCCCTCACAGGCTATACCCATTCCTTTGTTCAGTCCCTTTTAATGCTTGGGTATGAAGTGAGATCACTGTCTTTAATATGAGAGTGCAAAGATAAGGTTAAATCGAGCAAGTCAGACACTAACAGATAATAACATTTACCACTCAAAGCCAAAGAAACGTTGAGTTTGTGTCAACCGTGATTGTGCAAAAAAAAACAGCATTCCAAAATTCTGCATAAATCTTCATCTAGCTACATACGTAGTGATAGCTATGGAAAAACAGCCGTTAAACCTAGCCGAAATTAGCAAAACATCCTAAACAAAGTTTAGGATGCGGCTTCTCCGTAGCTATCACTACATAGGTAACTAGCTAGATGTAGATTTATGCGGTGTTTTCATTAATATAGGTAGCAGCTACGTCTGGATTCCAAGAAATGTTCACACAATTCATTTTGGAATTTTGTTTGCTTTTTGGTCATTAGTACCTAAACTACATTAGCTGACTATTAACTTCAGATTCACAATGAAGTCGAAATTTGGAATGCTGATTTGTAATCAACACAAACATTCAACATTTCTTTGGCTTTCAGTGGCAAATGTTATTATCTGTAGCACTATATCTAACCATGACGTCTAATTGTTTAAAAAGGCTTATTGGCCATAAGACTTATGGAGGTTGCGTTCAATTATGCGCACGCGTAGTCCAAATAGGGTTTCCGGTTCAAAATGGGTAGTGACATGCCGACTGGCAGTTGCAATCGATGGTTCAGGTAATCATCTACCAAGCCTTGATATGTGATGTATTTCCTCTTGTAATCATGAAGCGAGCAGAAATTTTAGAAGCGAGCAAAAAAACTGAAACGCGCGCTGAAAACGGTGAAGTGCTCGTGGGGCTGCGAGAAACGTGCTCACTTAATCAAGCAATTATTGTTTATCTGCTCTCGCTGTCACTGTTTTTGCTAGTTTTTTCTTTATTTTGCATGTTCAGTTTGTCTGACTTGCTCGATTTTACCTCATCTTTGCACTCTCAGATTAAAGACAGTAATCTCACTCCATACTCGGGTTCTGTGTATTCTCCACAATGCTGAACTGGCTGCGGTCTTGTACGCTGAGTCCTGGATCCGCGCTGATCCCTCTCCCCACAGCTGCTGCTCACGTGGACTCAGTCCAACACAAAGTAAGGCAATGGAGCAAGAAATGTGCAGACAGGATCTGGAGTGGCATATCGATGTACCAGACAAACAAGCCACACAGCACTGCAGCCTGCCCCTACCCCCAACCCAAGCCAGCCCATGGGGATTTGGGGTGGTAGTGAGGGGTGTGCAGATGAGAGCAGTCTGAAAAGGTCAGCCAGCCACAAGCAGACGCCGGGTAAAAACACACGGTTTAAACACAAGGCACCAAGATACACAGACTGAAAAGAGAGAGAATGAAATAGAGAGAGAAGAAAATATATATTTTGGCAACAGTTGGTAATTATATTTTCAGGAAATAAAGAGGTTTAAGTTTGAATTTGGAAGTACTTAGAGAACAGACACGGTGCTGCTTCTGGGTTCTTTAATGGGGTCTGGTGCCAGGCAGGGGTGCCATGAGCAGCCAGCAGACTGGGGAAAAAAATGAGCAGTTTGTAGAGTATTGTGCACAAAAATGAACATTATTTTAAGCCTTAGCCCTTTAGTAATGAAAACAAAGGACTCTGTGCTAACCTCCGCATTCATTTCATCATCTCCCATATGGCAAAGCCCCGCATTGCTGAAGGTGGGGTGCATCACTGCGGAGCTCGGTGGCTGGACAGACCTTTATAACACACTCATGGAACAATACCCTTCCTAATGAAACAGTATGCACTCGTTCCAAAACCTCTTAACAGCTAGCATCTGCATACCAAGTTTGTGCTGTGATTCCTACATGCATGATTTCTCCTTGCATGCTTCTTTATTGAAGTGATGTATGGCAGGGTTCTTGTACATACAGTGCTCATAAAAAGTTAGGGATATTTGGCTTTCGGGTGAAATTTATGGAAAACATTCACACTATAATGATATATCATGAAAGTAGGGCATTAAAGTAGAAGCATGCAATGGTGATTTCGTTATTTCAAACAAATGAACAAAACTCAACAAAAATGTCAAATGTCTTAATAAGTTGTAATGTGCCCTTGAGCATCAATTACAGTTTGACAACAACATCTCAGGCATCTCACTTGACTTATTGTATGCTGAGGCATGGCATCCCACTCTTCTTGAAAGGCAGCCCTCAGGTCATTGAGGCTCTGGGTTCAGAGTTATGAGCCTCTACATGGCAATTCAGTTGATCCCATAGGTTTTCTATGGGTTTCAGGTCTGGAGAAACTGCAGGCCACTCCATTTGAGGTAACCCAGTCTCCAGCAGCCATTGCCAGATGTAACCTCAATGAGCTGGTGCATTGTCATCTATGAAGATGAAATTAGGCCTGTGTTGTTCATGTAGAAGCTCAATGACTGGATTAATGATGTTATTCAAGTAGTATGGGCTTGTCACAAAGTGTACGGCAGGTCTGTATTGATTAGACACACCTGTCTACACCAACACCACCACCACCAAAGGCTTGTCTGGTGACAACAGTGGCTGATGCATAGCACTCTCCTTGAAATCTTCAACATCGTTGGTAGCCATCATTTCTGCTCAGCGTGAACTGAACCAGAGGCCCACTGGTCTCTTGTCCAGCGTAAATGCTCCCTGGCCCATGCAAGACGATGATGCCTTTGCCTGGTGGTGTGGTTACGTACCCTTGCAAGTCATCTACCACTCAGATCACTCTGATGTAAATGGTTATGAATTGTCTAACATTACACTTGGGTGCCTCTCACCTTCCTTAAATGTGCCAGGCGTTTTGTGGCACTCATCATCCGGTTCCACAGGGCACTGTTCACAATTAAGTGGTCATCGGTATGGGATGTGGCCAAAGGACGTCCACTTCTATGCCTTTCTGTAACTCTTCAGTCTCTGTATCTCTGTTGCAACCTGCTGATGACTCTCTGTGACACTCTAAGCACAGTGGCCACTGCAACCTAAGCCTCACAATGGCGAGGGACTATTAATCAATTGTTAGGTGTTGTCTTGGTCTTATGATGTCAAAATGTGAGCAGCATGATGAAGAGGACTATTTTTATACCAATTCCAAATGAACAAGGAAATCTATTTATCGATTCATGGATCAAATACCTTGTTGTAAATTTTGCCGTTAAGCTCCTTTTTATAGAACAGCAAGTTCAGCAAGTGAAAAGGTGAAACAAAGTAAGGTGAAACAAAGTACGTGATCTTCTCTTTTACACAGACCAATCCCAAAAAGTGGAATTTAATGCCAAGGAGAAGCCAAGGTTGATCTACTGCTGCACAACACTCACACCCTGCGTGACTCAGTTGAGCTGGGCAGGGCCTGAGTCAGAGTAGCACACCCGCTACACATGAACACCCTGCGGTGCCATCAAAGCATGGCCAACCTGGTTAAAGAGATGAACAGGATTCTAAGAGACGCACTGAATTATGGTTAAAAAAATCTCACTTTCAGTAGTTTGAGTAGCTACTACAGAGCTGAATAGCTAGTGAGTCTGCACTCTGCCTTGCCACAAAGCACTGTGGAAAACCGCTGCTGCAGCGCTGAATGGTCAGCTCTGCACATTACAGCCTCATGACACATCTCAAAATAAACAAAGACATAAAGGGAAAAGTCCACTCCAACTTCTCTGAAAATACACTTGAAAGGGACTATCGGAAGGAGGAAAGAACAGAAGGAGAGAGAAAGAATGGCTGCTAGGATAAGAGGAAAAGGGAGAAAGGAGGAGATAACGAGGTAGAGCAGCAGCTGTGAGAGTGTCAGAGTCACACTGACCTGCTCACGCAGCCCTGACGGAGAAAGGACAAGAGTGTGGAGGAGCACGCGGACCACTCTGAGCTAGAAACTCAGGCAGAGAACTTGGGATGTAAAGGTCCAGAGAAAACTGCATGCATCATGAAAATGCCAAACCAAGGTTTACAGGAATACTTTGGCAAGAAACCCAATTTGCACAACTTTCCCCTTACCTTAAATGTAGTTCATCAGCCAAAATATGTTTGGTGTTAAGATACATTTTTTTTTTTTTTGGTCTTCAAGGCTATGTAGTTAACATGAAAGTGAAATCTATCCACCAATTAGCACTGTGCAAAATCATTACACTCACACAATTACTTTAACATCTAAAATATCATGGAGATGTTAGATGTTAAAGTAATCTCAAACAAGTTTGCTGACTTGGTTTCTACACTGCATGACATACTGCTATCTATAAAAATGGACAAACAAGCATTGCAAGGCTTAAAAGCAGAGGAACAGCCATATTTAAGCCAGTCTTTTGCCAGTGTTCTTGTTTATTTACTCCATGTGGTTTGAGGTAAGTTTGAAGTTATGATTTCAGCATGAACAATGCTAATTTCTGGGTACTTTACTTACCTTACTTGTTAAACCAAATATACTACAGAAAGTGCTATACTCACCAAGACACCAAGCTAAGTCATCAGACTGAGGCAGAGTAACCAATAGAAACACTTATGCGGGCACAGTCCCTCACCTTGCTGGTTTAGTTGTAGCGTGCTCTTGCTCCACTGTGACAGCCCCACAATGGCCACCATCTTGGCTCCGAGACTGGAGCGACGTTTCTTGTTTCCGGCCATGCCGGCCGCGGTGGTGGAGATGTCGGGGCCCGTGCTGCTGGGGCTTTTCTCCAGGCTGTACATGGCGCCGCTGATGCTGGAACTGCGCACCACGTTGCGGGAAGCCGCCACACTCATCCCCCCACCGGGGCCGGACACCTCCACCGAGCTGCTCAGCATCATGGTCCTGCACGGGCCTCTCGGCAGGGGGGTGGACTGCGGCTGCAGGGAGAGGAGAGGAAAGGGGTTATACCCTTCACTAAGTCCTCATCATGGACCATGGGGAGAGATCTGATTGGCTGTTAATAGAACTGGAAAGGATATTTTGCTGGATGTTAAGGTGTTATACTGTTGGAGGAGATTTTGCTGAAACGTTTTGTGAAATGGAAGGAGATTTCACTGGATGATAATGTGCTACGGTAGATTTCACTGACCCTAATGGGCCGTGGAAGGAGATTTCACTGCATGTTAATGGGTTATAGAAGGAGATTTCACAAGATTTAATGGACTATGGAAGGAAATTTTACTGGACTTTAGGGGCTATGGAAGGAGAGTTTGCTGGAGTGGAGTGTCCTATGGGAAAATCAGAAAGTGAACTGGAGGAAATGTAGTTATTAGACTCTAGACATTTATGTCTACTTTTTCTGCTCTGTATTTTTCTTACTGCGTTAAAAGGTAATAACCTTAGATGTGACCATAAACTTGGCCATAAACACACAAACACACATTGCTCTTAAGTACCCAAGTCTTCAAGAGGAACCCTTAATGAAATTAAGTCTTTATAAAAGAAAAGTTCTGGTTTATGAACATTAAATGTGTTCCTTTTCTTCTCCTCTAATTGCCTTATTCTAATGCCAAGATTAAAATCCACACCCCAAGTGAGCATTAAATATTCATGCACTCGTCGGTGATCAGAAATACACACACTGAGCACTGTCACTCTTTCTGCTCAGTCTCCTCTCAATTTCTTTCTGTTCCTGTTTCTATTTCTCTACAGTCACACTCTGTACAGAGGGCTGTCATATTTGTGAAGACAATCTGGAAGCCTCTCAAACCTACATGATACCATGAGGATAAGAAGAGGTCACAGCTGGGATTACCACTCACGGGAAATAATGGTTTTAGATACATTTTAGCAATCTCTCCTTCAGGGTTTTCATGAGAAAATGGCCTCCTTTAAAGTATGCCTAAAATATAACCTTTAACTTATGTACATGCATCAGTGTTCACTAATAGAGTAAATGGCGTAAAAGACCAAAACAAACAAAATAATCAAGATGTTCTCCATTTTAAAACAAGAATGAGAGAAAATTTGCATTGAGAGAGACAGAAAGAGACATTGAACAAGGTAAGAAAGAGGAGAGAAAAGAGATAATGGCGTTATTTACTGGTTCAGCTCTAAAATGATTCTTTGTGCTTCCTTCTGCTTTAGCTCAAGACGCTCCTGCTTCCCCAGGAGAACAATCGCCACCTCTCCACAAGAAATGAGAGAAAGAGAGAGAAAACAAGAATGAAAGGGAGATCTGGAAGGGAACAGAGGATAGCGAAGTGGGAGGAGCAGAGAATAATTCTATTACCCACCCGAGAGATAAAAAAAAAATAGGGTAGTGAAGGATATAGAAAAACGAGTTAGAAGAGGGGGAGAAAGGAAGACATCACACACAGCAGGAGTTTGGTGTGTTCACTCTGGCTAATGAGCTGCCTCCAACACACATCTCACTCCCTTGCTCTTGTTCTCTCTCTTTTTCTTTCTTTCCTTTCCCTAATCCTCTATTTCTCTCACTCCTTGTTTAACTCCCTCACTCCCTCCTCAGTTTTTCCCTCCCCCATCTCTCTCTCTCTCCCTCCCACCCTCCATCTCTCCCCGCTCCCCACAGGACCAGCTCTACACATTGCTTTTATTTGTCATACTCGGCCTCTGCCGTACAACCCTCTGTCATCCGGTGCCGGCTATTAACACAGGGGAAAATGTCTACAAGTTCGACTGTCAACATTCCCAAAGCAAAACACAGATAGTGCTGGGGTACCTCAGAGTGTGTGGCAATAATAAACGCAGTTGTCCCATGGTCTGGGTGCAACTGATCAATATAATTAAGTCTGTGACAGAGAAACACATTTCTTCTTCATGTTCAAACAGTGGAACATGGTCAACAACAGGTATGTTAATGTTATGTGTGTGTGTATATGTAAAATGTTTTGCATTACTCTTGCAATGACACAGCATATTTGAGAGAAAGTCCAGACACACCTGCTGTGAGCTGAGTGTCCATTCCTGGTGTTTGCAACCACTCAGCTCTCACTCAAAATAAATGTGTGTGTGTATGTTTATGGAATCACAGGCAGTGTGCAAGACTGAACAGGAAATCTGATATCTGATGTAGTTTCCGTTCACATTGCCATGACAAATATCTTACCATGGAGTTCGCCTGGGAGGGCTTGGGTTCAGTGCTAGTGTATGTGTCGGTGTGTGTTAGTTCTGGTGAAAGTCCTTCACAGGAACCAGGGCTCGACAAGCTGACATGGAGACACAGAGAGGCGATTCTGAAGGGAAGCGCTGTGGTTTCGTCCTTCTGTTCAGAGGTTTCACACAACCCCATTCCAATAGAGCGGCTTGCTTTTCCTCAACTACACCATCAGATATCAGAAGTCTTTTTTCAGAATAAGTACAAAATAACTGTAGCATCAATCCTTTAAGCGTCTTTGTACGCAATTAAAACCATTATTACCTTGAAATGAACATTTAATCTATCTCTTTGAAACAAATACAGCAATTAAGGTTTGATAAGACTATAATTTGTGAGTGTTAAGTCAGGACACCATGTCACCTTCACAAAAGTGAACTGTATGATAGTGTGGTCCAGCTAGTTCTCTCCTCTCTCTGGAACTCATTTGAAAGGTGTTAAATGTCTCCCAGCCTGCCAGCTGTGGAGGAAAACTATTTCCCCATTAAACTGGGAACGGGGCTGATCACAACGATCCAAGGTGGCATTTCTGTGAAAGTAATTTCAGAGAGGTAATTCAATTTGTCTCATCTCTGCCACAATTAACTGAAAGCTAAGAGATGTGCCTGGCCAGAGAAGACACGAGTGAAGATGGCTCTGTGAAGGTAAGTGGGTTAACGGGTTGGAGACGAATGGCCCAGCCCGTTTCCTGCAGTGACTAACGACAACCGCTTCACCTCAAACAGATATGGGCTCCTCTCGTGAGGAGCAGGAGGTCGGGAGAATCAGGTCTAGGCAGGTCTGCCATGCGTTTTTGAAAGCTGTCTACACTCTCAGATTGAGCATGTCTCTTGTTGGATGCTGACCAGAAGCCTTTTGAGACTGGGTTGAGCAGGCACACCCAGCCCCTGCTGGCCTGACACTGGAGTACTGCAGTAGCCACTGTGCAGTGTCATTTTTGAGCTGGGTTCCTGTCTGGGTTTATTCCTCATGCCACCAGGGTTTTTTTTCTTGCCCCTTGTCACCATTATGTTGGCTTGCTTATTTAATTGGTCTAGGCCTGGATGTCTGTCATACTGCTTTATAGCAATCTGCTGTTAAAAAAGCACTTCATACGTTTGACTGAACTGAATTTAAGTGAAGTACATCAGGGGCCACCTGACCTGATCTTCTAAGTGTTCTTCCATGCGTGGAAGTGGACATGACTGGTCCGGGGCAGAAATCCTGGGGAAAAAGAATAGTGTTGTGCCCTGGATGGGGCCCTTTGATCTCCCACTCACCTCCACTTAAGGCTCTTCGGACGGCACGCACACGGGGCCAAGCCAAACTCATTGCTATGATAAAAACCCCAGTGCGTGTTGTTCTCATTTGATTTTCATTTCAAAGGCACACAGCCATGCCACAGCTCCTCTCAGCGAAGCAGAGTGATTTGTTTGGATTGATTCATTTGGAGTGATTCATTTGGAGTGATTCGTTTGGAGCTGGGGGGCCCTCCTACTCCAGGCCTGACTGCACTTCAGCAGGGTTTAACCTGTGAGACTAGAGAACAGATGAAAGCCCAGTGTGTATGTGGACACAGGGAGTGGACAACCTCTGCTTCTGCCCACACTTGTCCTTCCTCCTTCATACAAAGGCTTAATAACTTGTAAGTCTTACCGGTTTGCTTTTTTTTATTAGCACCTTTGTTATCTTCATTATTTATCATGGTTACCTTACTGTCACCGCAATGCTTGAAATAGCATTTGCTAATGATGACTTGATGCTGAACTTGAAACGCCAAAAGAAAAAAAAAGCAAGAATAGTAACATAAAAGAGAAAAGGTAATATACAAAAATCATAACACAAGGAAGAAAAAGTCAGAATTAATTGACAATAGAACAAACTAAATGGACATCAATGGCTCAACCAGTGACTGAATCCACCTTAGAAATCAGAAAAGGAGTCCAATGGAGTCCAAAAGAAGTGCTCAGAAAAGAAGTGCAATGTAGAGGAGGGGCAGGACTGTCACATCACTAAGGAGTCTAATATATGATTGGTGGAGGAGCAGGACTGTCACATCAATGAGAAATCTCAGCAATGGCCAAATCAGGCTGATCAGCGTATTACCCACCTCCCCCAACTCAAAATTAGCTGCATATTAGACTAATTAAGGGGGGGGGGGGGCCTGGACATTCGTAGCAAGAGATGGAGGACAGATCTCTTGTCTGAAAGGGGAAGAAAGGGGAACCAAAAGGCAGAAGATGTCCAGAAGAGGTCCAGCAGTCAGTCAGATTTTTCTCAATGCTTCTCCTTGTACTGAGATATAGGTGACATGAGCCCCGTTTCAGACATTTGGTAATATGGCTGAATGAACGATGCTTGTGCTCTTGTGACAGGTCATGGGTTCAAACGACACGGCCACGCCATGCCTCTTCACAGACAGTGTTTAAAGCTAACTGCATTTGCTAACGCCGATGACCTGAAACCACAGGCTGCCCCAGAAGTCAGGCAGAGAAGCAACCTGGTGATTGTCTAGGTCAGCTCGCTCACACAGGATCCTCCTCAGTTCTTACTAGAGATTCTTCAGTATGATTTATAGAACACATACACTATGCAGTACATGAAGTGGATGGACTTCAGATATCAGAGAAAATATGCCATTAACACCAACCTCTGTAGCTCTATGGGGCAACTGTGCTTCAGTGAGTAGGGAGTTCTAAAGCAGGAACATATGTTTTTAAGTGTTTCAAAGAAGGATAAAGGATGTTTTTATATTTACTCACACACAAGCCTTTGCCTGAGCAGGAAGCAAAAAGCGTACACACTGACAACAAACCAGTACTGTTACAACAAGCTTAGTATTAATATGAAGGATAATCATACACAACCCACAGTAACGGTTCAAGATTACTTAGCTATTACAGTGTCGCTGCTATAGGACTGCAGTAAAGCCCTACAAAATAACTAGTTCTGCAGGAGGCCATCAAAAGGTTTAGTGCTAAAAAATAGGCAATCAGTTCAGAAAGCTAGAACCTCTCCCTTAAATTCAGTTAACTAGCAGAGAGAGAAGATTGCGAGGCAGTTGTACTAGATACTCAACGTTTATAAACGATGACATTCTAACCCTCGTACTGTTCTTTACTCATGAAAGAAAATCAACCATTTATTTTTCATTCTTTTACATATAAACAACAAAGAAACTTGTTTTTCTTTGAAGCTACTTGTCCAATACAGTGTCAGCCCACCTATAATTAAGACGGTTATAATTAAAGGGACAAGAGCTTAGGAAACTGCTCTGGCAAATGTTTGAATCATTAATGGGCAGGTCAAATATGAGAGGAAAATTACACCAGTGATCGAAGATTAAGTGAATGTCTTATGTTTGGTTGCACACCATGCAAATACTACATTACCGATCAACTTAATTGAATTCAGCAAGAAAACACAAGGCGACAACGCGCTAAGCTCAGAAAAAACAGAGACAAATTAAATCAGACGCAGCAAGTATCTGTGGAAAAACACAGAATTTGCGAACACCAGCAGGTAGCCGACATGACACCGGTACAAGCAGGCTACTGTGCATTGTAGCATCACTGAGCAACTGGGATCAAGCAAGACACATTATTCAATATTGTAAATCCCTCTGTGACACAGAATGCATGACAATTTATAGTTTACAGCATTCTTCATTTTACAGACAACATACGATACGTGCATAGTGACCAAATTTACAATAAACACTCAAGTCTGTAAGATAAATAATAGGATTTCTTTGATGGACCTTACTCTGACGTGAAACCTTGACAATGCGTACAGAAGAAGAGCATACTTACCGGTAAAAAGCAGGTTGAATCTTAGGCACGGAATTTTCGGAAGTTGTCAAATTATGCTTGGTGTCTGTCGCATCGTTGTGAATGACATTATTTGGGCTTTTCTTTCGTTTGATGGTGCTTTGATGCTCCTGTGTCACAGGGATTCGCAGAGCTGCACCCGCAAACGGACAGCAACGGAGCGACTGCAAGCGATGAAGCTACTGAACTCAGAAGCGGCTGTAGCGCATTTTCAACGCGGCGCGAAGTGCAGGGCCAGCCTTCCGACAGCTAACTCATCTCCATGGTTACACACCTGACCCACTTACTCCCTTGGCGCAAGCTGATGCGCACGGGATAACAAGAAGGGGCGATTAGGAGTCTTAATTAAGTTAATTCCCGTCAACATGCACCGAGTCGTAATTACAGAGAAATGATCATGGGTTTCCAGTTTGCCCGAGAGTGCCAATCGTTTATAAGATAATTTTTTAAATGCTGTTCTAAAAACAATTTTGTTAAAAACCTCTTATTCTGTTATTTGAATGGCTATTGATTTAACAAAATGATAACGTAAGGTTCAAAATACGATCACGTGACTGCTACCCCCTCTTCTGTATTTAATGGAACCTACCTCACCTTCATTCCTCTTGTTCAGCTAGAAATGTATTTCCTCACATGTAAAACGAACGCCTAAACACCTACATAAGTATCTCTGCAAATACATAAACACGGCAAGCCCTCGCTTCCCATCAGCCTGTTCCAGACCTCCAAAGCCGCTTGGCTTTCTTTAGCCGCGAGTGTTGATAATGCACACACAGCTGTAGTGCTTTATGGATTAGGAGATTCAAGGCCATGTGACGAGGCAGGAACGGCACCTGGAAAATATCTTCTGTTGGATTAAAGGTCTAAAACTTTCCTCGGGGCATTAAACCAAGTAGAGCAGCTTTGCTGTGGGATGTGCTGGGGCGAACCATGGGTCATTCCTAGAGGAGAAGTGTACTGGTCTGTGAGGATCAACTCTCCTCCACAAATGATTTTTCTGCATCAGGTGAAATTTGGTGGCATATATGGCCCCATTATCTCCCAGTCTTGCTCTTGTCTGATAAATTTCATTGCTTACTGGATTTCACTTGGAAAAAGGCAGTAAATGTACTAAGTAAAATAAAACAAAAAGCTCAAACCTAACAACTCTTACTGCTGCTTCTCAGGAAACTGAGATCTAGAACTTCCCATTGAGAGTGAAACTTTGTATAGGATTTAACATTTAACCGATTCACTGTTGTAATGCTATGAAGCAACTGCATGAGTTTAGTTGCCTGTGCCTCATGAGCAGCCCAGTATGGGCAATTGTAGACAATTTTCTGCAGTCAACACCAAAATGAAAACCAAAACCATGTGGGGAAAAATATTCTTAGTTAAAGTAGAAATGATGACAACCTAAACACCTCTTACTCTGTCTATTAGGTTTGAACATGTCTAAGGTATTTTAGGATATTAGGGCTGTAACATGATTCATTTGACATGGCTATATGGCATTTAATGCATCTTGACCAGCATACCTAGTGCCTGGTTCCCCAAATCCCAAGAGACAGGAAATCAGATTAGCCAGGAAACTGAACATTTTCCTCCACTCTCCAGCCAGTAATAAGGGCATCTGCTTTGCCGTCTGGTTGTTTTGATCTTGCTGTGCATCAGTAGTGTGCTTCCTAGGAGTCAGAGATTGGCCTGTATCTGTGTGTTTGTGCACTCTGAAAACAGCTCGTGGTCTACAGTCCTCCTAGCAAGTGTCTGGAGTGAAAGAGTAGAGCTTACGAAAGTCTTCTGGGGTCTATTGGCGAAAGAAGAAGCTACAAGATATCCTGACGCAGCATATTGTTCCACAGCACAGCAATGGTCTATGAATTCGTGGAGCAAAGCTGCAAAATGCCAATTAACTATAGTTCACATCTAACAGCACTGAAAGGAACAATTAGGTTGTCAGACTCCTTCTTCAGTATTTAACTGAGTGATTTGCTGATCACACAGGACTGAACAGCTTTGTGTTTCGTAGAAAAGGCTAATTTGTGCAGCAATTGTTTTTCAATTTTTTTACACTGGTTAAAATCATTTTGCATTCAGCAAAAACTGCACTGCTCTCCAAAAATCTCAGCTATGGGCAATTTCATTGGGAGGTTCAAATAAATTGTTCAAATTTTGCATCATTTATGATGGATGAAGGAAAATATTGGGGGGGGGGGGGGTTGTTGAAATCTGCAGGCTAAAATGAGAGGTTAAATCCTGCCACAGTAATTTGCACTGTTCACAGATGCCAATTTTGCTGCAAGTATTCTGCGAGGCAAAATGCATGATTTTTCCCACCCATCATCAGTTCTGCAACACTGAACAAAAGAAGTGCACCGACCATGGTTTAGCTTCACTAATATCCCCTTAAGCAGCAAAACACAGAAAACAGTGGTACATGTTTTTCCTCCAAGCCAAATATATTCAAGGCCTAGAATCTAAGCAAAATTCCTGTCAAAGCAGGAATATTGTTTCTTTTGACAGTCTAATAACACATGTGACATGTAGGTGCTTCTCATGCTCTGGTCTAGATTTTATTGCCATCTGCTGCACACACTATGCTACTACAACTATGCAGGGCATTCACTAAATTGGAAGATTTACCAAATGATCCTTCATAGCTCCAACATTCTTGCAGAGGTCTAAACACACCTATGCATTGCTATGCCAAATAATTTTGTCTCTATTGCTTTCAGAGATATTCTTATATATATATATATGATTTTCTAGTTTTCTACTTCAATGGGATACAATTTTCAGTTTTGAAACGCCTGTGAGAATGAACTAAAATCATAAATGCATTTTATTTGAAACTCGCATTTTTAATTGTGAACTCACTTTAGCATTGACTAATTTAAACTCTCTCAGGCACTTCAGCCTTGTCCAAAACTAATAATGAGCACTTGGACACATTTTCAAATCATGCAGATCATAAACTTGTTTAAAAGCTTTTCATTACTGACATTAATAAAAGCTAAACATCCCAAACACAGATGTATTGTTAATACATACACCCCAGTATACACCCCAAAAACATTGCGCTGGATCTCTCAAACCCTCTACACAGCAATGACTAATAGCAGAAAGAACCTGCTTAACGAATGAGTAGAGGGAGACAATATTTTGATTCTGCTAACTTTATTTAAATAAGACACAAGATCTTGAAAAATATGAAACAATTAGCCACATCAGGCTAAAGAAAATAAGTTGTGGCTTTTTATACTGTCTGCTGTGGACAGTCACCAGACATGAACTTCAGACATATGTACAAACATTATGCAAGCTGTTTAGCCGGTGCCAAAGGCAGCCGCACGAGTATGATAAAGTGAAAGCACAGAGGCTTAAAAAAAACAAACAAACAAACAAAAACAACAAAACTGTTGCTGACATTACTGATAGTCTAACTGCAAGAGAGTGATCACTATAGAACACCAGGTCAAAGAGGACAGGAGAGTGTTCAAAGTGTAAATGTAGCTTTGTTTTCATTTTTGTTTTGCTTTTGCATTCTTTTCTCAAGGGGATTCTGCATTTGATCAACCATTAAAGAAGTTCACCCGCCTCTAAAAGCAACATTCATTTCACAACGACGCTCCGCCTCCGTTTTGGGCACCTTCTCAACTGGTTGATTAGTGGTCACAACAACCCAATAATTTATTGCCATTGTGCGCGTCTGGACAAGCAGTTCAAGACCTTCACCTGACCTGCAAACTCACGTTCATGCAGCCGATGGCTTGCTAGCGATGTGCTAACGGTGTGCTCTAGTCACAGCAGCAGTGCTGGTATTTGTATCGATAGATGGCTTAATCAACATGGCTGCGTGCTGTCTGGGCCGCAGAATCAAAACTACGGAATGGAGTGGAAACGATAGCGCTGTACAGCATGGAGCGTTGAGACTGCAGCTAAAGCATTTCTGTTTGTTGGTTTTCCTACTTGATAAATAACCTTTATTATTATTGCACACATTTAGCCTACCAAATGACAGCAGTACCGATGATTCAATTAACTATGATAAGGTGCGAAATAAAGAAGGGGGAAAAGTTAGTCCATTTAAAGCCGTTTTGTCCAAAGTAGAAGCTGGTGACCAGTGCCTTTGCCAATACGGGTAAAGAATCGTAACTTGTTGGGTTCTGATTTAGTAGAACAGCATTAATATCCCAGTGACGATATTGTTTGATCTTGACAAATACAAAAATGGTCTTGTTAAAGAAAGTCAATGAAACTACCCTTTTACCCCCTTTATCTCCTTGGAAATTTGGCTGATGCGAATGGTAAATATAATCGGTCAGTGACATGGGTCAACGCATCCACACCTGCATGTAGAAAGCCTGCAGGCCAACAGATGAAGACATCGAGAGGAGCCGTGCAGGAGAAATTCATGGAATCACCACTGCACCTGCATGAGTGCTATGACATCTGAACGTTGGGTTTGGACAGAAACCTTCACTTCCAATGTCCATTTACGAACCCAAACTTATAAGGGCGAACCAGGGGAGTGAGACTCTAGTCTGGTGGTGTTGGGAGGACAGCACCCCATCAGCTACACGGTGCATGACAATACAGACGCGGTGATCTAACTGCCCTTCCAGCAGAGCCTCTAACTCCACATACAACTGCCTCCCTTTCGCGGTACTTCACAGCCACAGCCATCTCTCAATCCACTCACGGGCCATCAGCAAAGATCCGCTCGCTGCCTGTGGAGGCGAGGCAGAGTGGAAACTCCACCGTCAGATTACCGCCAATGTGCCCGTGGCAGCTGCAAACTACTTTTGTCCCATACGAGATCCCTTAGGTGGTGCTCTTCCAAGGTGAGGCCAATCGTTTGTCACAGAATGCCGTCAAGGGGATCTGCAGTGCCCTTCAGATCCATCCAAAACTGCTGGTTACGCTCGGAGGCTCACGGATAATCCAGATTACTCTTTCCAACATGGAATGTCACAAGTAACTTCGGAAACCATTTTTTTTGTAGGAAACTGAAAAAGTGGTTAAATGTTGAAGGTCTAGGGGAATGTGGGCTGGGGCTGATTTGTGGATGGGTGCACAGTACATTCCAAATTACCTGAGTTTCAACTCCAAGTAGCGCACCTGAAGCGAGGCTATAAATGGATACTGTGCAATAACTGTGGCCTTCTTTTAATTAATGTCATTTTTATCTTTTGTTATTTTAAACTAGTTTTGCATTTAAACATTTTAAAAGTTTCAAAAACCTGGACAGAATGTAAACAGAATTCTGAAGAATACAGTATATCTCTCTTTTTTCTATAATATACATAAAGTAATATATGCCTTTCAATTCAAACAAGCTTTTTTTTCTTTTGTCTTATAATATATCTGGCTCTATATATATATCATACATACGCACGCACACACACACACGCGCACACACAATATGAGAGATAGAAAGAGAGAGAAGAGAGATAGAGCTTATTCATACTGTGGATGTTACTGAAAGAGAACATGACAGTTCAATCAACATACTATCAGTTGCAGATGCATGCTGCCGACTACATTAAACCCCTCCTGTCATCTGTTTTCACCAGAATGAATGTTGTAGGTGAAAAGGTAGTACCGTACTTTGTGCAGTCTGATTATCAATGCCAATATGTGCACCACTTTGCTTATGTTTGACAATAGCGGTGGAACTGTCCACATTAGCATCAATGGCAAAAGTGAGTGACCCCAACAGAGCAAATCTAAAATGCTTGGAATGTAACTGAACTCAATCAGAAACTATATAAATAAGACTTTAAAAACAAACAAAAAAACAGCTCACCCCCCTTCTTTCTTTTAAGGTTAACAGTGAACCAATATTAGCTTTTCATTTGCATATTTTGAGGTCCAGAAAACCAATATCCCTTTCTCCATTTCCATACTGGTCATACAGAATCTGCCCTTCACCTCCCCACCTAGTTCCAATACGCTTACCCAAAGTGTGACGTTGCTCCAACATTTTAACCTCATCATTCATTGCTGTTGGCAAACAGTGCTTAGGAGAATGGCGTGGACATGATGACTGGTTTGTATGGGAACGTGATTGGTGTGCTCGGGACATTGTTGCGATGCCATGCAGACGGTGCAGTTTCAGCACAATAGATGGGAGGGGCCCTCCCTCCTGGGAGGCGGGGCTTAGGCATGGGAGGCATTTGGGTAGCGTCTCTAGGTGGGTAGTAAGGGGCGGGCAGGTGGCGGTGGGCATAATGCAGGGTCACAGAGACCAGCTCTGTGCGAATCTAGCTGACTGCATAGTTCTGAGGCTGGGCAGGGCATTCCGAAGGCGCCTCCTGCTGGGGAGGGGTGACGGGGGACTCCGGGGGGTCATCTGTGCTCGTGCTAGTGGAGACCTGAGTGGGGTAGAGGGGGGCAAAGACGCTGGGCGCGGCGGCTCCAAGGAGGGGCGAGCCAGGCCCCGCCCCATGAGCATCAGCCTCTTCTTGCTCCTCCTCCTCAGGCTGGGAGGCAGAATGCTGCAGCAGTGAGCCGGCGAGCTTCACTGGGCAAAAGGCGGAGCCAGTGGGGTTGAAGTTTACCTTGTTTTTGTCAGGGCAAGAGAAGAGGGGAACAGCTGCAGACTGTCTGGACCTGAGCAAAAGAGAAAACACTTTCACTGTGGAGCCTCCATCTCTGGGTGCGTCTCTATGTGCGTGTATGTACAGAAAGATCCAGAAAATCTCTGGGCAGCTCCAGGAATAAAATCCACACTCACGTCATTTCCTCAAACACTTTAATCTTCTCACAGCCCTCGGGAGGTTCGCGCTTGAACATGTAGCTGTTGTTGGGTTTGGGAGACGAGGCGAACTTGGGGAGCGGTGAGCTGCTGCCACTGTCTGCGGTGCAGATTCACAGGCCAAAGATCACACACGGGCATCACATCACACTGCAGTCCAGCGTGCACATTAATACAGCATTAGGCATCTACGTTTGTGCGACATATGCTTTATGTGACGTATATCAGAACTCGTTCGGGAAAATGGCTGAACTCTGCACGCATGGCCACACCTTTGTCCCGCTCGTCCAGCAGCTCGTCCGTGGAGTAGGGACTGCCGTCGTGCGAGCCGTGCGGGCAGGCAGGTGACGGGCAGGGAGACAGGCTAGAGCAGCTGCTGGAGCGGCCGGGGGCGGACGGCGTCTGGGTGTCCATGCCGCGGGTGCTGCTGCTCCGCTGCTGAGGCGGGAACGGGGCGCGGCGGCCGTCGGGGACCTCCAGTGCCTGGGAACGGGGAAGATGGGAACAGAGGAGAACGGAACAGGGAAGTGGAAGGAAAGGGACAGAGGGGAGAAACAAAGAGAGAAAATATTCGAATATTAACCATCGAATAACCACCATCATCAGCTGCCACCTGCTTCCGTAAATGCCGCTTGTTAATGTGAACCTTACTTCCAGATGTTTGTGTGGCATATTAACTACACCCACTTGCAGTGAATAATACTCCATTTGCCAGAGGAGGTGAATGTACTCATTCTTTAAGAGCAACGGTCAAGAAATTCTCAAACCCTTCCCCCTCCAGTAGAACTAGTGATACACTAACGGAAGTGAACGTTCATCAAGATACTTGAACTGAAATCCAGTTCTCTTCATGTGTAAAGCAGAGGAAGCGTCAGGCAGAAACCTTGAGCTCCTCTTTCTCCCCGTTGTCTTTGATGAACACTTTCTCCAGTTCGTGGTTGATGCCCTCCATGCTGCTGGGCACTCTGGAGATGGAGGGCTTCGGAACCGTGATGCTGGACAACGGCATCTGCGCCGGCTTTGACATGGGTGACTGGGGGAGACAAACACACACACACACACACACAAACACACATGCACGCACATATTCATGCAGGCACACACATGCAGAAAGGCAGTTAGAAACCATCAGGTATGGTTAAAATCTAGCAAACCCAAATCTAGCAAACCCTATTGTGTGTGTGTGTGTGTGTGTGTGACATAACCCACCAGAGATGTGTTGACAGTACTAAAGAAGACAGCATGTGTATTTGTGTGTGTGGACTCCCTGATGCTTGGTTGACTGTGCAGATGGTACAGGGTGAATGTGGGTGTGTACACTCACTGGTGCTTGGCTATATAAGTTGATGGTACTGGCAGGTTTTGTGTGTGTGTGTGTGTGTGTGTGTGTGTGTGTGTGTGTGTGTTGGTGCTGGGTTGGCTGTGCAGATGGTACAGGGTATACGTGGGTGTGAAGGGGGTTTGTGCTCACCGGTGCTTGGCTGTATGTGTTGATGGTACTAGCAGTGAGTAAAGGTGTGTGTGTGTGTGTGTGTCTTGCAGTGCTCAGCAGCACTTGGCTGGCTATATTAGTAGTACTGGCATTGTGTTTGTGTGTATACCAAAACTTGGCAGGCAGTGCTAATGGTGGGGAGGAAATATGTGTGCGCGTGCTGATCAGCGCTTGGCGGACTATGTTATTGGTACAAGCTGTGTATGTGTACCGATGCTTGGCTGGCTGTGCTGATGGTACTCGGGGTGGTGATGACAGGGCAGTGAGGGGGAGACAGGTGTTCCTTGCTGTCCCTGCTGTAGTGACCCGCACCCTGCTTACTGCGCTGCAGCTGCGACCGGAGGTCAGCTATCTGAGAGGGAGTGAGGGAGTGAGAGAGAAAGAGAGAATGAACATGTGAGTGTTGGGAGTACTTGTGCTGTTCTCTCACCAAAGACACCAAAGGTGAACCACGGACCGTGAGGTAGGGGGGCTGCAAGATTATGAGTGCACGCTGGCTTTCTCAGTAAACCTCGTGTTTACATCCTGTTGATCATTGGCCTTAAGCCTGTCCGAGTTCTCCTTGCACAGCAGCTCTTAAAGTTGCGTCTCACAAGGGATGACTTTCTGGAGGGCCCCGTCGATTCCCGGTCCTGTGTGCTGGCAGAGTTGGGTTCACTGTAGTACCGATACCGATCCTCACTGGGGACGGAACTGCTAATTCAGCCCTCATAAGTCAATCATCAAGCCACTTTATGAGTTATACACTAAACTGAGCTGCCTCATGGCCCTCAAGGAATGCAGAGTGACTAGCTGAATGTGCTGAAAAGTACCACCACAAGGGGGTGCTACAAAACATATAAAATGCACAGCGATGGAAAGAAGAATCCAATTACCAGCAGTAAACCCCTGTGGGGCTGCCAAAAACATTAACCCATATCTGTTTGAATGGGATATCACTACCAATTGTAATGAAGACATTCAAATTATAACTGATAACATAGACATGGATGTGCATAGGGTAAGTTCTGACCAATATGCATGTATTTTAAGAGCTGAAGTGATTGATTCAGCTCTGCAGATGCAGGGACCACAGGTTTACAGGGGCAGCTGTGAGGCACCCCAGATTTACCCCTCAGTCATACATCAACATGATCGATTGCCCTCAACCCCCACGCATGGAGAGGGCATGGAAATGCGGTCATCTCCGACACTGGTGTACACACCTGTGACATCATGCTCCAAACTCACTAGCTGTGCATAGACTCATAAGTCTCACAGATAAAAGATACACCTGCAGTCTGCCGATGATGAAAGCAGAGTGAGTCTTTATCATCTGCACAGACAGACACTCTTACGTGATTCCTAGCTCACACCGACTGTGTGTGTATGTAGGTGCAGTATCGGGAATGCAGAATACCTGCCAGAGCAATGCAGGATTGAGAATGATGTTAATATCTAAAAAACCCCATAATTCATAGTCTTTTTGAAGTGGTGATCACAGCTAAAAGCAGAGTCTTTGAGGAGAAATTATACATTTACCAGAATTTCAGTGAATTATTTAGCATTTAATGACCTATAGTTTTTGCCCCCCAAAAATATCTGAAATACTGAATAACTGACCATCATTTAGTGTCCCCGTTACCACTTGAACAACCTTCCACATTTTCTCCATTCAACACTCCATTTCTCCTTTCAGTTCCTGCTATTTTCCATTAAATTAATTTGATTGAACATTTCCAGCAGTCTACTACCCCGCAGGCTGGTTTGTCACTACTTGCTTATCTGTCTCCATCTGGAAGCCTTGTTGTTCTCCGCCACTCTCTATGGTTCCTCCCATTTGGGCTTTTGTGCGTCTAGCTCACGTTCACCTCACACACCCTGTGTTTTCCCCAGGTTTGGTGTCTAATACCACAGGCCTTCGACAGGCTTTTACAGCTCCAAATTCCACACTGATAAATAAATACACAGACACAGCTTATAAAGGACCCTGTTCAAAAAGACCCAAGTGCACCTAAGGACCTGTGTGCATGCATGTACATGAACAGGTACACACACACACAGACAGATACACTCACATGCACACACAGGTGCACTCACACACAGGGACACGCAGACAGACAGAGACACACGGATACACACAGACAACATCAGGTAGTCTGCTGTTAAAACGCAAAAGTTGAAGTTATTCCTGCTAAAATGAAGAAAGTACAGTACACAAAGAGCTGGAATGCACAAAGTAGAGCAGTACGGAGACTG